>OZ012689.1:49026031-49068531 GCA_963942565.1 Maea johnstoni | reverse complement strand
ATCGAGGATACCCCTATATGATATGGGTATGGAGGACACCCCTATATGATATGGGTATGGAGGACACCCCTATATGATATGGGTATCGAGGATACCCCTATATGATATGGGTATCGAGGATACCCCTATATGATTTACTATGTAGTTTTGATTTTCCTCCTCAGGTCTGGGAAGTAAACTCTGAGGCTGGTGACACACGTCATCCGAATGAGAGAGAAGGCCGACAAATCTACCCAGATGAAAGTGACACGTGGCATGTGTAAGTATAGACTGAATACTGCTCACACTCAGATCTGCTGAAGTCCGTACTGCTACTGTTGTTGCTGCTGTTGCTACTGCTACTATTACTGCTGTCCCTGCCACTGTTGCTGCTGCTGCTGCTGCTACTGCTACTGTTGCTGTCCCTGCTACTGTTGCTGCTGCCGTCCATACTGCTACTGTTGTTGCTGCTGTTGCTACTGCTACTATTACTGCTGTCCCTGCCACTGTTGCGGCTGCTGCTGTTGCTGCTGCTGCTACTGCTACTGTTGCTGCTGCTGCTACTGTTGCTGCTGCTACTGCTACTATTTTCAAAAAGGCAAAAAAATGGCCATCATATAATGATCAAGTATAGAAATATGAAAAAATGATATTGATTTTTTTGCAGATGATTTTACAATATCACTTGCAGGTCATAAACTGTCAACTATTGAACCAAGCTTACAAAATGATCTTAAGAATATTGAGAAATGGTGCCAAGTAAACAAAATGATTGTAAATGTGGAGAAAACAAAAGCTATGGTGATATCCACCAAACAAAAACAAACAAGATCTATTGAGAATTTTAATCTCAACCTCTTTATGAATGACTCAAAATTAGAACTTGTCACTGAACAAAAACTTTTGGGTATATTAGAGACTAATCCTTTAAATTGGAACAAACATGTCAACCATGTATGTAAGAAAATATCAAAAGGGATTTTCGCTTTAAAAAAACTAAAATTGTACATGGATCTTAAAACAAGAAATCTTTTTTTCAATGCGTACATACTTCCTCACTTTGATTACTGTAATACCATTTGGGGCCACTCTAGCTCCGATATTCAAACAAGGATGCTTCAGCTACAGAAGAAAGCTGCAAGATATATACTTGATGTGGATTACTCTCATCCAAGCAGGGGTCTATTCAAAACACTAAAATGGTTACCTTTCCTTAACAGAGTTCAATTTAATACTGCTATTTTAATGTATAAATCTGTCAATGGACAGAGTCCAATATATCTGGAAAATATGTTTCAGTTCTGCTCAGATCAACATGGTCACCTTACAAGATCAAATACATCTCATAATTTGGTTCCTCCACCGATCAAAATCGAGCTATTTAAACACTCATTCACTTACCAAGGCATAGTATTATGAGATTATCTCATTGAGATTCCTTATCTTTAAATATGAAAATGGCACCATCTCTCTCATCATTCAAGAAACTATACCTTGAAGAACAATTTTCAGCTCTGTGGCCTGAAGAATTGAATGTATAATCCTTAAATCTGAGGGCCACAGTGAAAATCAAATCTTGTATTTGACTGTGTTACCCTCGTGAAATAAAGATTATTATTATTATTATTATTATTATTATTATTATTATTATTATTATTATTACTGCTGCCACTGCTACTTCTGCTACTGCTGCCCCTGCTACTGTTGCTGCTGCTGCTGCTACTTCTGCTACTGCTCCCCATGCTACTGTTGCTGCTGCTACTGCTACTATTGCTACTGTTGCAGCTACTACTACTGCTGTCCCTGCTACTGTTGCTGCTGCCACTTTACTGCTACTCTTGCTGTTGCTGCTACTGTTCCTACTACTTCTGCTGCAGTTACTACTGCAGCCCATACTGCCACTGTTGCCATTGCTGCTGCTGCTACTGCTGCTACTGCTGCTGCTTCTACTGCTACTGCTACTGCTCCACAGTCCCTGTTGCAGCTGCTACTTACTGCTGCCCCTGCTGCAGTTGCTACTGCAGCCCACATTGCTACTGTTGCCAATGCTGCTGCTGCTACTGCTGCCAGTAGCCCAATTTCATTAGAATATTTTTAAACAGATATATATTTCTTGTATAAAGGTTGGCAGTGATAGGGACCTGGATTTAAGTAGAGAATATCCTGGGAAACTATTTGGGCCCATGTTTTATTCATGTATTGACTTCTCTCTTGTAGGTATGAGGATGAGAAGATGACTGTGAAGGCAGGGTGGCTGGAACACAGGATACCCTCTTTCACAGGTGTATTTAAGTGACATAACCACCAGCCATGTATTGACTTCTCTCTTGTAGGTATGAGGATGAGAAGGTGACTGTGAAGGCGGGGTGGCTGGAACACAGGATACCATCTTTCACAGGTGTAATTAAGTGACATAACCACCAGCCATGTATTGGCTTCTCTCTTGTAGGTATGAGGATGAGAAGATGACTGGGAAGGCAGGGTGGCTGGAACACAGGATACCATCTTTCACAGGTGTAATTAAGTGACATAACCACCAGCCATGTATTGGCTTCTCTCTTGTAGGTATGAGGATGAGAAGATGACTGTGAAGGCGGGGTGGCTGGAACACAGGATACCATCTTTCACAGGTGTAATTAAGTGACATAACCACCAGCCATGTATTGACTTCTCTCTTGTAGGTATGAGGATGAGAAGGTGACTGTGAAGGCGGGGTGGCTGGAACACAGGATACCATCTTTCACAGGTGTAATTAAGTGACATAACCACCAGCCATGTATTGACTTCTCTCTTGTAGGTATGAGGATGAGAAGGTGACTGTGAAGGCAGGGTGGCTGGAGCACAGGATTCCATCTTTCACAGGTGTAATTAAGTGACATAACCACCAGCCATGTATTGACTTCTCTCTTGTAGGTATGAGGATGAGAAGGTGACTGTGAAGGCGGGGTGGCTGGAACACAGGATACCCTCATTCGGATTTGCCATAGAGGAAAAACCTCTGCCTGGAAAGTAAGTATGTCGAATGAGATCAGATCAGTGTGATTTATTGAGACACTGAAGGCAGCTTAAAACCTCGAATTAACTTTCTTTTTTAAAGTTCACTATTTTCTCCATTATAGTTTATAGTATAAGATATGTGATATCAGTTGTCTGGGAAAATATTAACTCAAAATGATTAATTAAACATGTCTACTATAATTATGTTTCAGTGTTTACCCCAGAATCTCTTATTTGCCCAAAATTTAGTAGTGGCTTCCCATTTATAACTAGATTGAGCTTTACTTAAAGCGCTCTATGAGTTGATAATATGTAATCTTAATAAGGTGATGTTCATGTTGATAATGTATTTATTATTATGTACATTTGGTCTTTATAAAAGCAAGTGGATTGACAATCACATTCAACCCTGATGGAGGGATTCGTGAATAAATGTATATAACAATGAAACCAGCTTGAATACCACATGTTTTGAAGTATTGGAGTAGATTGGAAATTTGTAAAATAATGTAAAAGAGTCATGACAATTGGTTTCTGATTAACATGCCTCCTTTATGTTTTGAATATTTCTCTCGAAGAGTTATCACCAAAAAAGAAAAGCCTACTTTTGTTACCCTGGCCCAATTGGTCTCCTGTTTGGTTGTAGGCTGGACCCGTCCATTCTGAAGGAGAAGGGTGTTCTATTCCCATGCTTATTCACTTCCTGTTTGGTTGTAGGCTGGACCCGTCCATTCTGAAGGAGAAGGGTGTTCTATTCCCATGCTTATTCACTTCCTGTTTGATTTAAGGCTGGACCCATCCATTCTGAAGGAGAAGGGTGTTCTATTCCCATGCTTATTCACTTCCTGTTTGGTTGTAGGCTGGACCCGTCCATTCTGAAGGAGAAGGGTGTTCTATTCCCATGCTTATTCACTTCCTGTTTGGTTGTAGGATGGACCCATCCATTCTGAAGGAGAAGGGTGTTCTATTCCCATGCTTATTCACTTCCTGTTTGGTTGTAGGCTGGACCCGTCCATTCTGAAGGAGAAGGGTGTTCTATTCCCATGCTTATTCACTTCCTGTTTGGTTGTAGGCTGGACCAGTCCATTCTGAAGGAGAAGGGTGTTCTATTCCCATGCTTATTCACTTCCTGCTTGGTTGTAGGCTGGACCCGTCGATTCTGAAGGAGAAGGGTGTTCTATTCCCATGCTTATTCATTTCCTGCTTGGTTGTAGGCTGGACCCGTCCATTCTGAAGGAGAAGGGTGTTCTATTCCCATGCTTATTCACTTCCTGTTTGGTTGTAGGATGGACCCATCCATTCTGAAGGAGAAGGGTGTTCTATTCCCATGCTTATTCACTTCCTGTTTGGTTGTAGGATGGACCCATCCATTCTGAAGGAGAAGGGTGTTCTATTCCCATGCTTATTCACTTCCTGCTTGGTTGTAGGCTGGACCCGTCCATTCTGAAGGAGAAGGGTGTTCTATTCCCATGCTTATTCACTTCCTGTTTGGTTGTAGGCTGGACCCGTCGATTCTGAAGGAGAAGGGTGTTCTATTCCCATGCTTATTCATTTCCTGCTTGGTTGTAGGCTGGACCCGTCCATTCTGAAGGAGAAGGGTGTTCTATTCCCATGCTTATTCATTTCCTGTTTGATTTCAGGATGGACCCGTCCATTCTGAAGGAGAAGGGTGTTCTATTCCCATGCTTATTCACTTCCTGTTTGATTTAAGGCTGGACCCGTCCATTCTGAAGGAGAAGGGTGTTCTATTCCCATGCTTATTCACTTCCTGTTTGATTTAAGGATGGACCCGTCCATTCTGAAGGAGAAGGGTGTTCTATTCCCATGCTTATTCACTTCCTGTTTGGTTGTAGGCTGGACCCGTCCATTCTGAAGGAGAAGGGTGTTCTATTCCCATGCTTATTCACTTCCTGTTTGGTTGTAGGCTGGACCCGTCCATTCTGAAGGAGAAGGGTGTTCTATTCCCATGCTTATTCACTTCCTGTTTGATTTAAGGCTGGACCCATCCATTCTGAAGGAGAAGGGTGTTCTATTCCCATGCTTATTCACTTCCTGCTTGGTTGTAGGCTGGACCCGTCCATTCTGAAGGAGAAGGGTGTTCTATTCCCATGCTTATTCACTTCCTGTTTGGTTGTAGGCTGGACCCGTCGATTCTGAAGGAGAAGGGTGTTCTATTCCCATGCTTATTCATTTCCTGCTTGGTTGTAGGCTGGACCCGTCCATTCTGAAGGAGAAGGGTGTTCTATTCCCATGCTTATTCATTTCCTGTTTGATTTAAGGCTGGACCCATCCATTCTGAAGGAGAAGGGTGTTCTATTCCCATGCTTATTCACTTCCTGTTTGGTTGTAGGCTGGACCCGTCCATTCTGAAGGAGATTGTTGTTTTCTGTGGTTCTTTTGAACGAAGCGGTCCGCAGGTTAGCGTAGTGACAAAAGAATAGAAGAAAAGTATTGTGCGGACGGTTAGGAGGCAATAAAGATAGGGTTCAGTGAGCGTAGGTGACGCAGCCAATTAATATAGGGTCCAGTGATTCTGGACGATAGTTATGTAAATTATAACTGTATATAAGGAGCTCTGGACAGAGCATAAGTCATTCGAAGCTCGTACTCCTGCTCGTAGGGTGCGACTTCTAGATCAAATTGAAATTTTTTATTAAAAACTGAGGTCGGAGTTTGTGGGGTATGATTGCATTGCGCCGACCACAGGTTTCCAGAAGGCTGGTTTTTTCTGGGCGGCAACATACCATAGAGAAATTATTTGTTTTATACAATGTAATATACATATATATATTTATCATATAAATAAATCGGATGTTGCATCACACATCAGCGAGCATCTACCAACAGTATATTGGTGTTGTTATTTCTTATAATAGTCCGCACAGGGTGTTCTATTCCCATGCTTATTCACTTCCTGTTTGGTTGTAGGCTGGACCCGTCCATTCTGAAGGAGAAGGGTGTTCTATTCCCATGCTTATTCACTTCCTGTTTGGTTGTAGGCTGGACCCGTCCATTCTGAAGGAGAAGGGTGTTCTATTCCCATGCTTATTCACTTCCTGTTTGGTTGTAGGCTGGACCCGTCTATTCTGAAGGAGAAGGGTGTTCCCATGGGACCACTCTATGGCAAGCTCAAGGCAGGAGAAAGCATCACCTCACCTACAGGGGAAGTCGTATCCTTACCCAGAGCCTGGCGATAGCTCCAGCTGCACTGTCCCAGAGTAGTAAGACGGTCAGATATGGTCAAAGGAGTTATTTCCTTGTTTTTTTTAGATCAGAGTATTGACAGTTGGGGAAAGGCCAGTAGATTTTAAGTGCTACCATGTGGTCATTATCCTACGCCATTATCACACCATAGCTCTGGATACAGAATGAGATGAGATGGAGGGTTCATCAAACAAATCTTTTGTATAAAAAACATTTCTGTACAGTAAATAAAATGTATAAGGATTTTCAATGAAAATAACATCTGTAAAAGAAAGTCTTCCTGAAATTCTGTACCAGAAAGATACAGATCTGATCAAAAGCAAACTTTGAGATAAATACTCTCCTTTGAAACCATTATCTCCACCTAGTACAGACTCATTTGTGTTTTGCACATGTTATGTCTAGATACAGGGACAAAGTAGCTCAGTTGGTTAGGTGTCGAACTAGTAATCAGAGGGTTGCTGGTTCAATTCCCGGTCGGGGCACTTTGGTCTGTCCTTGGGCAAGACAGTTTGTTCCATATTGCTTCGGTCTAGCCAGCTGCAAAATAGGTACCTAGCATAAATAAGGCAGTGCTTAGAGCTTGTGCGCTACATGCTGCCAGTTGCTCTGGAATATCCCCCAGGGATTGAAATGGTTTCCATGTGTACAGGCCTGCTAGGGGAGGAAGGTCGTGTGAGCGCTTCGGTGGATACAAGACTTTAAACCGAATACCTTTAATACCTTTACCTTTATATCAACTTTGAACATAACTCATCAGATATACATCACTATTTAAAAAAATAATTGAAGAAGGATTTTTTGACCCATCATGATCAACAACTTTCAGTCAAATATTACCTAAGAATTCAAAATATTTTCATGGATGCCTTAGTTCAGAAGAACGCAAAACATGACATGGTATTTAGAGGGTTCAGTTGTGATAAGATTTCTCCGTATTTTCCAAAAGATGCGTTTGCCAAAGAGTTTAATCCTGGGACTCCCCTTCATGTATGTCACAACTCCATATTTTATTCATAAGCTATTTTCACAAGTACCAGGTGTCAGGTGTCATTTTTCAAGGGGAGCTTTAAGTGCCTATATTATGAAGCTTTTTCTGAGAAATCCTGTCTTGCAAACTTCAAGAGAAAGCTTAACACTTATGCTGCTGATGGCTTATTTGACCAATATAAAATGGTGCAAAAAAATTTAAGATTGATTGAAACCCTGGCAAATGGGTACCCATCTGAGAGTACTCAAGAGTTATCCAATGAGTACCAACATGACAGGGTTTAGATGGTTTTAAAAAATCTTTGCATCCTTGTGCTTTGGACAAAAGTAGCCTCAGCATTGGAAGGGTTAAAGCTATAAAGTTATCTCTATTTTATATTTCTCAGATATATCGCAGTAGGATAATGTGTAGCATGCTATTTTGTGGATATTGAATTACACATGCGGCAGGCAGCTGCCTTTTACGTGCAGTTTAATTATTGCTTAGTGGCTTTCAATGACAACCAACATGACAGCGTGTAGTCACTTCTTAGACCTTCACATGAGTTGCCTGATTTATTGTCAGAAAGATACTTAGGAGTATCTGTCATTTTTTACCCTATCTATGGATTGTCTTAAACGATACAATATGATTCTCAACATTTTGAATATATTTCCCTTTCGATATCAGTAATTAGTATTGAATTGGGTACCGCTACCTATCCTAAATATATCCATGCCTGTGTTTTAGTAAGAAGCCATTTCTTAACCCCTGTCCTCAGATCCACCCTGCCGATGTGTTGGGTCCAGAGCGTGCTGGCAGGAAGGTGGTCATCATGGGGGACCAGTCTAGTATAGTATAGTATCGGCTACATTTCTTAACCCCTGTCCCCAGATCCATCCTGCCGATGTGCTGGGTCCTGAGCGTGCCGGCAGGAAGGTGGTCATCATGGGGGACTCCTGCGACTCCTCAAACATGGCCGACCTCTCACGGAACGCCGACGCCATCGTACACGAAACAACACTAGAGAACGCCATGCGAGACATGTGTATAGAAAAAGGACATTCAACGCCAGGTCAGTATTCCAGACATCATCCTATGTCTAGAGAACACCATGCGAGACGTGTGTATAGAAAAAGGACATTCAACGCCAGGTCAGTATTCCAGACATCATCCTATGTCTAGAGAACGCTATGCGAGACGTGTGTATAGAAAAAGGACATTCAACACCAGGTCAGTATTCCAGACATCATCCTATGTCTAGAGAACGCCATGAGAGACGTGTGTATAGAAAAAGGACATTCAACACCAGGTCAGTATTCCAGACATCATCCTATGTCTAGAGAACGCCATGAGAGACGCGTGTATAGAAAAAGGACATTCAATGCCAGGTCAGTATTCCAGACATCATCTTATGTCTAGAGAACGCCATGAGAGACATGTGTATAGAAAAAGGACATTCAACGCCAGGTCAGTATCCCAGACATCATCCTATGTCTAGAGAACGCCATGCGAGACGTGTGTATAGAAAAAGGACATTCAATGCCAGGTCAGTATTCCAGACATCATCCTATGTCTAGAGAACGCCATGAGAGACGTGTGTATAGAAAAAGGACATTCAACGCCAGGTCAGTATTCCAGACATCATCTTATGTCTAGAGAACGCCATGAGAGACATGTGTATAGAAAAAGGACATTCAATGCCAGGTCAGTATTTTAGACATCATCCTATGTCTAGAGAACGCCATGAGAGACATGTGTATAGAAAAAGGACATTCAACGCCA
This sequence comes from Maea johnstoni, assembly GCA_963942565.1. Classification (NCBI taxonomy): domain Eukaryota; kingdom Metazoa; phylum Annelida; class Polychaeta; order Spionida; family Magelonidae; genus Maea; species Maea johnstoni. The sequence continues at coordinate 49,059,596 of OZ012689.1, read as the reverse complement.
GGTCAGTATCCCAGACATCATCCTATGTCTAGAGAACGCCATGCGAGACGTGTGTATAGAAAAAGGACATTCAACGCCAGGTCAGTATCCCAGACATCATTCTATGTCTAGAGAACGCTATGCGAGACGTGTGTATAGAAAAAGGACATTCAACGCCAGGTCAGTATTCCAGACATCATCCTATGTCTAGAGAACGCCATGCGCGTCATGTGTATAGAAAAAGGACATATAACACCAGGTCAGTATTCCAGACATCATCCTATGTCTAGAGAACGCCATGCGAGACATGTGTATAGAAAAAGGACATTCAACACCAGGTCAGTATCCCAGACATCATCCTATGTCTAGAGAACGCCATGCGCGTCATGTGTATAGAAAAAGGACATTTAACACCAGGTCAGTATTCCAGACATCATCCTATGTCTAGAGAACGCCATGCGAGACATGTGTATAGAAAAAGGACATTTAACACCAGGTCAGTATTCCAGACATCATCCTATGTCTAGAGAACGCCATGCAAGACGTGTGTATAGAAAAAGGACATTCAACGCCAGGTCTGTATTCCAGACATCATCCTATGTCTAGAGAACGCCATGAGAGACGTGTGTATAGAAAAAGGACATTCAACGCCAGGTCAGTATTCCAGACATCATCCTATGTCTAGAGAACGCCATGAGAGACATGTGTATAGAAAAAGGACATTCAACGCCAGGTCAGTATTCCAGACATCATCCTATGTCTAGAGAACGCCATGCGAGACATGTGTATAGAAAAAGGACATTCAACGCCAGGTCAGTATTCCAGACATCATCCTATGTCTAGAGAACGCCATGCGAGACATGTGTATAGAAAAAGGACATTCAACACCAGGTCAGTATTTTAGACATCATCCTATGTCTAGAGAACGCCATGAGAGACGCGTGTATAGAAAAAGGACATTCAATGCCAGGTCAGTATTCCAGACATCATCCTATGTCTAGAGAACGCCATGCGCGTCATGTGTATAGAAAAAGGACATTCAACACCAGGTCAGTATTCCAGACATCATCCTATGTCTAGAGAACGCCATGAGAGACGCGTGTATAGAAAAAGGACATTCAACGCCAGGTCAGTATTCCAGACATCATCCTATGTCTAGAGAACGCCATGAGAGACATGTGTATAGAAAAAGGACATTCAACGCCAGGTCAGTATCCCAGACATCATCCTATGTCTAGAGAACGCCATGAGAGACATGTGTATAGAAAAAGGACATTCAACACCAGGTCAGTATTCCAGACATCATCCTATGTCTAGAGAACGCCATGAGAGACATGTGTATAGAAAAAGGACATTCAACGCCAGGTCAGTATTCCAGACATCATCCTATGTCTAGAGAACGCCATGCGAGACGTGTGTATAGAAAAAGGACATTCAACGCCAGGTCAGTATCCCAGACATCATCCTATGTCTAGAGAACGCCATGTGTGACGTGTGTATAGAAAAAGGACATTCAACACCAGGTCAGTATTCCAGACATCATCCTATGTCTAGAGAACGCCATGAGAGACGTGTGTATAGAAAAAGGACATTCAACGCCAGGTCAGTATTCCAGACATCATCCTATGTCTAGAGAACACCATGCGAGACGTGTGTATAGAAAAAGGACATTCAACGCCAGGTCAGTATCCCAGACATCATCCTATGTCTAGAGAACGCCATGTGTGACGTGTGTATAGAAAAAGGACATTCAACACCAGGTCAGTATTCCAGACATCATCCTATGTCTAGAGAACGCCATGAGAGACGCGTGTATAGAAAAAGGACATTCAACGCCAGGTCAGTATTCCAGACATCATCCTATGTCTAGAGAACGCCATGAGAGACGCGTGTATAGAAAAAGGACATTCAACGCCAGGTCAGTATTCCAGACATCATCCTATGTCTAGAGAACGCCATGCGAGACATGTGTATAGAAAAAGGACATTCAACACCAGGTCAGTATCCCAGACATCATCCTATGTCTAGAGAACGCCATGCGAGACGTGTGTATAGAAAAAGGACACTCAACACCAGGTCAGTATTCCAGACGTCATCCTATGTCTAGAGAACGCCATGCGAGACGTGTGTATAGAAAAAGGACATTCAACGCCAGGTCAGTATTCCAGACATCATCCTATGTCTAGAGAACGCCATGAGAGACATGTGTATAGAAAAAGGACATTCAACGCCAGGTCAGTATTCCAGACATCATCCTATGTCTAGAGAACGCAATGAGAGACATGTGTATAGAAAAAGGACATTCAACGCCAGGTCAGTATTCCAGACATCATCCTATGTCTAGAGAACGCCATGCGAGACATGTGTATAGAAAAAGGACATTCAACGCCAGGTCAGTATTCCAGACATCATCCTATGTCTAGAGAACGCCATGCGAGACGTGTGTATAGAAAAAGGACATTCAACGCCAGGTCAGTATTCCAGACATCATCCTATGTCTAGAGAACGCCATGAGAGACATGTGTATAGAAAAAGGACATTCAACGCCAGGTCAGTATTCCAGACATCATCCTATGTCTAGAGAACGCAATGAGAGACATGTGTATAGAAAAAGGACATTCAACGCCAGGTCAGTATTCCAGACATCATCCTATGTCTAGAGAACGCCATGTGAGACGTGTATAGAAAAAGGACATTCAACGCTAGGTCAGTATTCCAGACATCATCCTATGTCTAGAGAACGCCATGTGAGACGTGTATAGAAAAAGGACATTCAACGCCAGGTCAGTATTCCAGACATCATCCTATGTCTAGAGAACGCCATGAGAGACATGTGTATAGAAAAAGGACATCTTTAGAATAGCCTCAAGATTGGTCAAGAGCCTGATTCCCTCTGTACAGCACTATAAAAAATTGAGTAAATAATGCATAGATATAAAAAATGGTTGAGCTTAATTTGTCTTTGTTTCTGATTTTCCAGCCATGGCGGCAGAGTTTGCTAGGGACGTGTCAGCCCAGCAGCTGATCATCACTCACTTCAGTCAGAGATACAGATCTGTTACAGCAGAAACAAAGGTTAGTAGGAAAAATCCATTATGGTACAATATTGAAATAATTTACAACATTATTACAGCAAATGCTATCAGTGGTTTTGTTACCACATGTATATGCATTTCCCATATTTTAACCATTCTATGATTCTTCAATATGTTGAATGAGATAGATTCCTTTTATTTCCTGCCAATCACTAAAATTAGACTTGCTTTATTGTGCTCAACAATTGTTGATCTCCATTATTGATTCTCTATCTGAATTATGGTTATACTTCGATTACTATCTAGTACCACATTGATTAGGAAGTAATTAATTACTACTGCTTCAATAGGTATAGCAATTTGTTTTAATGTGTGTGTTATTTCTATATGAAGGAGAGGAGAGTGTCAGTATTCTACTGGAGCAAGCCTGTGAGATATTTGGAGATGGCTTCAGTATTGATATTGTTTGTTTTAATGTGTGTGTTATTTCTATAGGAAGGAGAGGAGAGTGTCAGTATTCTACTGCAGCAAGCTTGTGAGATATTTGGAGATGGCTTCAGTATTGATATTGTTTGTTTTAATGTGTGTGTTATTTCTATAGGAAGGAGAGGAGAGTGTCAGTATTCTACTGCAGTAAGCCTGTGCAATATTTGGAGATGGCTTCAGTATTGATGTTGTTTGTTTTAATGTGTGTGTTATTTCTATAGGAAGGAGAGGAGAGTGTCAGTATTCTACTGCAGCAAGCTTGTGAGATATTTGGAGATGGCTTCAGTATTGATATTGTTTTTTTAATGTGTTTGTTATTTCTATAGGAAGGAGAGGGGAGTGTCAGTATTCTACTGCAGCAAGCTTGTGAGATATTTGGAGATGGCTTCAGTATTGATGTTGTTTGTTTTAATGTGTGTGTTATTTCTATAGGAAGGAGAGGAGAGTGTCAGTATTCTACTGCAGCAAGCTTGTGAGATATTTGGAGATGCTGTTATTGCAGCAGATGACTTTTTGACAGTCCCCATTCCTGCCAAGAGGTAACGCATGCTTGCCAACCACAAAGTTCTTACTAGGATAAGTGACAAATGATCTCATTCACTTAAGTATGCATTATTCTGTGGATAATTTATTACAATGGAAACAGCCATGGCTCTATGGACACATCTTATATCCTGCTGAATTGTGGGAAATAAGTTGGCACAAGATCATCAAGATACTACTGCTGTTGGAGCATTGGATAAGAGACATTGGTATGGGATCAGTGGATGTATGAAGATCTTAGGAAATTTCTCTTGCTTATATAGGGTAATTGCTATAATTCTAAATACTAAAGAAAATATTTGTAAAGCTAAAACAAGCGATACTCTTCCTTGCATTGAAGGAGTAAGGGACAGTGTCAAGCCTATTTATAATCATGAACAATTGAAATACAGTATAAGGAAGGAAAAGAAGATTAAAATACATAAAAGGACATAAAACAAAAGCTGAAATGCAAATCCTCTTTTTTTCATCATATGTAATAGGTTGTAATGACAAATAGTATAGTATAAGGATTTTTTATATATATTACATTCTGTTATAAAGAAATGAATTCATGTTTGCGATATTATTTATGATTGCGTTACTGTACTCTTGATACCTACATTGTATCGTATTGTTATATAGGTATTTTGACAACATTGTATGAACAGCAGCAGGGCCCTGATGCTTTGCAAGCAGGAAAGTAAACAATAGACTGCTTAATAAAACAAAAAACACAGGTTCAGCATAAGTTGGAAGCATAAAACTAAACAATTCTACTTGACATGCAAGCTATAGCTTACATCACTAAAAATAGTATTGCAAAAGAAATATCTTAATTTGTCTGATAGTAGTGAGAATGAACTACGATTGCTACTGATGTTGCCCATGAGAGTTAAAACTGTCAGATAAATCTATCAAGACACACTAGTTCTGTAAATTAATTCTTAATTTGAACATGATTTGTATTTCAAAACCCATACATGGCCTGAATATTTAGTAGTCACATCTCTATCACTGGGTACCTAGCTTAGAGTTGAAACAAATGTGGATGTAAGACCATCTTTATTTTAAATACTGGCAGCCCCACTTTACTTCTGAATCTTCCGAGTTCTGGGTAGCAAGTCTGGGGATGAATAGAAAACCAGGGAATCACTACTTAGGAGGCTGCTACACCCGTAGAAATACCCTGTTAAGACAAATTGCAGCATACGTTGCCATGAAAAGAATTGCTTGGTGTAGAATTAATGAAAGTCCATATGGCACTAAAAATCCAAAAGAATCACCCCCCCCCCCCCCCCCCAATAAAAAATAGAGTGTGATACCTGGAAAATAAGGAACAGTTAAAAGGGGGACATTTAGAGGACCAGGGTGAATAAATATGTCTGTTTAAATTGTTTAGACTGGAATCATTCAAATCTTTTGTGGGGCTATCAATTTCAATATTAAGAAATCGTCGACTACTAACCATTTTGGAGCCTGTTAAACCCTGCCAATATGAATATTTTATAGCCACAACTTATATTTTGGTATCTTGTATTTATACATCTTTAACCTAACCTAGACCTGAATATGAAAACAACCACCATTACACATGTGTTGCTTGCTCTCAACTACTTGTATTTCTCAGGTAATAAAGTATACCCTCTGTGAGCGGTGAATCTCAGGTAATAAAGTAAAACTTTTGTAAGCCGAGCACCTTGGCCCGACTGCATGCGATATCCCAAGGATAGGAATCCATTGAGGCCAGAGTTTCCTTAAATTTATCCTGAAAGTAACATAGAGATTACCTTTCGATAGAACTAAAGGAACCTTGGCCTAAAGGTAGCCTTAAAGGGATTGTGATATCAGGATGTGTTATGCAACTGAGCCATATACTCTAAGCAAAGGTCATTATATTTATTTTACTGTACTCTATCGGAAAGGATGTATATGAAGAGACTGATAATAAAAGTATGTCAAAAGTTGTCATGTTACTGAATTCCTTTAATCACATCATAACATACCCCAGGAGTGTCTAGTATTGGCATTATATGACCAGGATGTGACATTGGCCCCATACAAGCTGTCAAACATTACCAAACACTAGCTACTTATCCCATTCACCCCTGCGTTCACCTCCAATTATCCCAAAATATTTTACATAGTTAATGTGACATCTCTGTGACAGTTTCATGGGTAACTCTATGTTTGGACCCATTTACTTATCACAAGTTGTCAAGCACCCTGACCTGTTCTCATTGGTTGAATGGTATACCATGACCTATTCTCATTGGTTGAATGGTGTACCAGTACCTATTCTCATTGGTTGAATGGTGTACCAGTACCTGTTCTCATTGGTTGAATGGTATACCATGACCTATTCTCATTGGTTGAATGGCGTACCAGTACCTATTCTCATTGGTTGAATGGTGTACCAGTACCTATTATCATTGGTTGAATGGTGTACCAGTACCTATCCTCATTGGTTGAATGGTATACCAGTACCTATTCTCATTGGTTGAATGGCGTACCAGTACCTATTCTCATTGGTTGAATGGTGTACCAGTACCTATTATCATTGGTTGAATGGTGTACCAGTACCTATCCTCATTGGTTGAATGGTATACCATGACCTATTCTCATTGGTTGAATGGCGTACCAGTACCTATTCTCATTGGTTGAATGGTGTACCAGTACCTATTATCATTGGTTGAATGGTGTACCAGTACCTATCCTCATTGGTTGAATGGTATACCATGACCTATTCTCATTGGTTGAATGGCGTACCAGTACCTATTCTCATTGGTTGAATGGGGTACCAGTACCTATTATCATTGGTTGAATGGTGTACCAGTACCTATCCTCATTGGTTGAATGGTATACCAGTACCTATTCTCATTGGTTGAATGGTATACCAGTACCTATTCTCATTGGTTGAATGGTATACCAGTACCTATTCTCATTGGTTGAATGGTGTACCAGTACCTATCCTCATTGGTTGAATGGTATACCAGTACCTATTCTCATTGGTTGAATGGTATACCAGTACCTATTCTCATTGGTTGAATGGTATACCAGTACCTATTCTCATTGGTTGAATGGTGTACCAGTACCTATCCTCATTGGTTGAATGGTATACCAGTACCTATTCTCATTGGTTGAATGGTGTACCAGTACCTGTTCTCATTGGTTAAATGGTATACTATGACCTGTTATCATTGGCGGAATGTGTACCCTGACCTTTTCTTATTGGTTGAATGGTGTACCAGTGCCTCTTCCCATTGGTTGAATGGTGCACAATGACCTGTTCTCATTGGTTGAATGGTGTACCCTGACATGGTCTCATTGGTTGAATGGTGTACCATGACCTGTTCTCATTATTTGAATGGTGTACCCTGGCCTATTCTCATTGGTTGAATGCTTTACCATAACATGCTCTCATTGGTTGAATGGTTTACCATAACCTGTTCTCATTGGTTGAATGGTGTATTTCCAGAATGCTTATTTCCCTCTGGAACATGGAGAGCTGCAGGAACATTGTCCTCAATCTCAGTATTGCTGCAGGAACATTGTCCTCAATCTCAGTATTGCTGCAGGAACATTGTCCTCAATCTCAGTATTGCTGCAGGAACATTGTCCTCAATCTCAGTATTGCTGCAGGAACATTGTCCTCAATATCTGTATTGCTGCAGTAACATTGTCCTCAATATCTGTATTGCTGCAGGAACATTGTCCTCAATCTCAGTATTGCTGCAGGAACATTGTCCTCATTATCTGTATTGCTGCAGGAACATTGTCCTCAATCCCAGTATTGCTGCAGGAACATTGTCCCCAATCTCAGTATTGCTGCAGGAACATTGTCCTCAATCCCAGTATTGCTGCTGGAACATTGTCCCCAATCTCAGTATTGCTGCAGGAACATTGTCCTCAATCCCAGTATTGCTGCTGGAACATTGTCCCCAATCTCAGTATTGCTGCAGGAACATTGTCCTCTATCTCAGTATTGCTGTAGGAACATCTTCCTTAATCTCAGTATTGCTGCAGGAACATTGTCCCCAATCTCAGTATTGCTGCAGGAACATTGTCCTCAATCTCAATATTGCTGCAGGAACATTGTCCTCAATCTCAGTATTGCTGGAGGAACATTGTCCTCAATCTCAGTATTGCTGCAGGAACATTGTCCTCAATCTCAGTATTGCTGCAGGAACATTGTCCTCAATATCTGTATTGCTGCAGGAAAATTGTCCTCAATATCTGTATTGCTACAGGAACATTGTCCTCAATATCTGAATTGCTGCAGGAACATTGTCCTCAATCTCAGTATTGCTGCAGGAACATTGTCCTCAATCTCAGTATTGCTGCAGGAACATTGTCCTCAATCTCAGTATTGCTGCAGGAACATTGTCCTCAATCTCAGTATTGCTGCAGGAACATTGTCCTCAATCTCAGTATTGCTGCAGGAACATTGTCCTCAATCTCAGTATTGCTGCAGGAACATTGTCCTCAATCTCAGTATTGCTGCAGGAACATTGTCCTCAATCTCAGTATTGCTGCTGGAACATTGTCCTCAATCTCAGTGTTGCTGCAGGAACATTGTCCTCAATCTCAGTATTGCTGCAGGAACATTGTCCTTAATCTTAGTATTGCTGCAGGAACATTGTCCTCAATCTCAGTATTGCTGCAGGAACATTGTCCTTAATCTCAGTATTGCTGCAGGAACATTGTCCTCAATCTCAGTATTGCTGCAGGAACATTGTCCTCAATCTCAGTATTGCTGCAGGAACATTGTCCCCAATCTCAGTATTGCTGCAGGAACATTGTCCTCAATCTCAGTATTGCTGCAGGAACATTGTCCTCAATCTCAGTATTGCTGCAGGAACAACGTCCCCAATCTCAGTATTGCTGCAGGAACATTGTCCTCAATCTCAGTATTGCTGCAGGAACATTGTCCTCAATCTCAGTATTGCTGCAGGAACATTGTCCTCAATCTCAGTATTGCTGCAGGAACATTGTCCTCAATCTCAGTATTGCTGCAGGAACATTGTCCTCAATCTTAGTATTGCTGCAGGAACATTGTCCTCAATCTCAGTATTGCTGCAGGAACATTGTCCTCAATCTCAGTATTGCTGCAGGAACATTGTCCTCAATCTCAGTATTGCTGCGAGAACATTGTCCTCAATCTCAGTATAGCTGCAGGAACATTGTCCGCAATCTCAGTATTGCTTAAGGAACATTGTCCCCAATCTCAGTATTGCTGCAGGAACATTGTCCTCAATCTTAGTATTGCTGCAGGAACATTGTCCTCAATCTCAGTATTGCTGCAGGAACATTGTCCCCAATCTCAGTATTGCTGCAGGAACATTGTCCTCAATCTCAGTGTTGCTGCAGGAACATTGTCCCCAATCTCAGTATTGCTGCAGGAACATTGTCCTCAATCTCAGTATTGCTGCAGGAACATTGTCCTCAATCTCAGTATTGCTGCAGGAACATTGTCCTCAATCTCAGTATTGCTGCAGGAACATTGTCCTCAATCTCAGTATTGCTGCAGGAACATTGTCCTCAATCTCAGTATTGCTGCTGGAACATTGTCCTCAATCTCAGTGTTGCTGCAGTAACATTGTCCTCAATCTCAGTATTGCTGCAGGAACATTGTCCTCAATCTCAGTATTGCTGCAGGAACATTGTCCCCAATCTCAGTATTGCTGCAGGAACATTGTCCTCAATCTCAGTATTGCTGCAGGAACATTGTCCTCAATCTCAGTATTGCTGCAGGAACAACGTCCCCAATCTCAGTATTGCTGCAGGAACATTGTCCTCAATCTCAGTATTGCTGCAGGAACATTGTCCTCAATCTCAGTATTGCTTCAGGAACATTGTCCCCAATCTCAGTATTGCTGCAGGAACATTGTCCTCAATCTCAGTATTGCTGCAGGAACATTGTCCTCAATCTCAGTATTGCTGCAGGAACATTGTCCCCAATCTCAGTATTGCTGCAGGAACATTGTCCTCAATCTCAGTATTGCTGCAGGAACATTGTCCTCAATCTCAGTATTGCTTCAGGAACATTGTCCCCAATCTCAGTATTGCTGCAGGAACATTGTCCTCAATCTCAGTATTGCTGCAGGACCATTGTCCTCAATCTCAGTATTGCTGCAGGAACATTGTCCTCAATCTCAGTATTGCTGCAGGAACATTGTCCTCAATCTCAGTATTGCTGCAGGAACATTGTCCTTAATCTCAGTATTGCTGCAGGAACATTGTCCCCAATCTCAGTATTGCTGCAGGAACATTGTCCTCAATCTCAGTATTGCTGCAGGAACATTGTCCTCAATCTCAGTATTGCTGCAGGAACATTGTCCTCAATCTCAGTATTGCTGCAGGAACATTGTCCTCAATCTCAGTATTGCTGCAGGAACATTGTCCTCAATCTCAGTATTGCTGCAGGAACATTGTCCTCAATCTCAGTATTGCTGCAGGAACATTGTCCTCAATCTCAGTATTGCTGCAGGAACATTGTCCCCAATCTCAGTATTGCTGCAGGAACATTGTCCTCAATCTCAGTATTGCTGCAGGAACATTGTCCTCAATCTCAGTATTGCTGCAGGAACATTGTCCTCAATCTCAGTATTGCTGCAGGAACATTGTCCTCAATCTCAGTATTGCTGCAGGAACATTGTCCTCAATCTTAGTATTGCTGCAGGAACATTGTCCTCAATCTCAGTATTGCTGCAGGAACATTGTCCTCAATCTCAGTATTGCTGCAGGAACATTGTCCTCAATCTCAGTATTGCTGCGAGAACATTGTCCTCAATCTCAGTATAGCTGCAGGAACATTGTCCGCAATCTCAGTATTGCTTAAGGAACATTGTCCTCAATCTCAGTATTGCTGCAGGAACATTGTCCTCAATCTTAGTATTGCTGCAGGAACATTGTCCTCAATCTCAGTATTGCTGCAGGAACATTGTCCCCAATCTCAGTATTGCTGCAGGAACATTGTCCTCAATCTCAGTATTGCTGCAGGAACATTGTCCTCAATCTCAGTATTGCTGCAAGAACATCGTCTTCAATCCCTGTATTTGTTTATGTTCACAGTTTGGATTTTGAATGGCATCTACTTGATTGGAATATCAATTTAGTTTCACTTTTCAACACCAGGTGGCATGGCATTTGGTTAATGCAAATACTCCCTCTTTTGACAGGCCACGTAACTAGTAGTCGGGTAGTTACAAACAAGTCTAATATTTGTACATGAACTTGAGTGATGAGAGGACATAGACCTGCTCATGGCTTATTCTATGCCTGTCTTTGGCTGAGTGTGCAGGGGATCCGCAGGTTGGGTACTTGATTGAGGTATTAAACAAATACCATGGATGTCTGAAAACAATATTTTTCACTAATCAAAGTGACTTCAAGAACTTGCTATTCAGCACCAGTCTCGACCGCCATGGCTGGGAGTAGCCAACTTAGAAAGGGTGGACTTGCACTGATAATTTTGAACATCAACGTATGAAGGATGGTTTTGAAATAGACACCTCTGCACGCGTTTGTGGGTGGAATACCTAAAATATCCATTATGGTACAAAATGTTAAGCTTTGTAGGTCAGAGCTCGATAGGCGTGTGTTTGTGTGTAGGAGTGGAAATATTCCCCCTCTATCATATAAACCATTTACTTCTGCCTTTTTTCACTTTAGGAAAGGTTACATCGAGATGTGTCACAGTTTAGAAAGAAATTACATATCAGTGTAGAATCCTCATCTATTTTGTTATATGGGTATGAGATGTTAACATAATAAGTATATGTATGGAAGGATGACACTCTGTATCAAAGACTATTACCCATCCTCTCCCTACACTCTCTAAGAATGTGATAGAACCTATCAATAGTGGATCACCTTGCCTACATCCTCTCCACAGTTCGATTTTATCTGTTCAAGAAATTTTGAAAAAGATGAATCATTTTACAGAAATTCTCCCCAAAGTTTCTTCTGCTGTTGTGTCTGTGTATCCCTTAATCTCTATAGAAAACACTGACTGAATAACTAAGGAAATGTCTGTGTTATTTGCATTGTTTTCTCATTCTACTGGCACTTATGTAAATGTTTTAATACAAGAAACTTTTCATGGTGAAAAGTTTTAGTCAATTTGTAAAAGAAATGAAGTTTCTAGAGCATGACCTTCTTAGCAAATTCTACTCTTGGAGAGATTTTGATAGATATCATTTCTGTAAATGCTCGTGTTGTAACGCAATCTGGTCTTTGTGATCCCGTTGGATGTTTCAATTTCATGTACTTAAAACTCCATCCATTATACATGAACACAGAGTCAAATGATAATTACACGAATGAAGAACTTTGAGTTTCTCTTGAAACGAGATTTGTTGGTCTGAAGATTTTAGCCGACACCATAAATATACTCCACAATCCTTCCTTTGAAGTCAGAGTGTAGGTTTGCGTTGTTGTTGTGCTGTTACCTGTGATTATGAAGAAATCCAATCCCATTTAACCCATACATAAACAGAATTCCCTGGCTAAATATATGTTATGATAAATCTTTTGAAATATGCCAAAGTTTTGTAAAATATGAATGAAAGGATATTTAGTTATTCAATGTTTAACATATCATTAAATAGTTTTAGTAATATTCTCTTTTTTGAGGTATTTTACCTGTATATTTGGCAGTGTAGATTCTCTGTATGTGATTGTGTTAGACGTCGGCACCCACCTGCCTACGTGAAGGAAGGTATGCTGTACACACCCTGCAACTTCTCACTGGTAATACTTCCTAGTAATTGTAGGTATTATACTGACAGCTCTGCAGACCAGTGACCTGAACACTCAGGGATAGCTGCCTCTGGACAGTGCAGCTCTGAAAGCATTTTAAGAAATGTTAATTGTAATACTACCAACAATACTTCAAAATCATGATATATGACAGTGCGGCAATACTCATCTATGAGTCATGCACTTTATTTGGAAGAAGATGATATACCAAGATATTTTCTTTATTATCATGCATATTGACAAGACTTCTCTAACCACCTCGCTGTTAATTCATTAAACAGGGTATTTTTTGAAAAAGTGTGCTAATAGATTTCTTTAGAAAGAATTGGAACACACGTAACTCATTCATGTCTGTGGCACCCCAAATATATTGATGATATCTTTCTGAGAAAAGCGCATAAAGGATAGTATTTAAAGTTAAGTTGAAATGCTCATCAGAACTGACACTACAAATTTTCGTCAAATATTTAAGTCCAATTATTAATGTTATTATTATTATCATCATTATTATTATTATTATTATTATTATTATTATTATCATTATTGTTATTATTATTATTACTATTATTATTATCATTAGTAGTAGTAGTAGTAGTAGTAGTAATATTATTATTGTCATTACTATCATTATTATTATTATTATTATTATTATTATTATTATTATTGTTACAATTGATATTATTATTGATAGTATCATTATTATTATCATCATTATTATTATTATTATTTTTTATTGTTATTGTTATTATTATTGTGATCATTATTAGTATTATTATGCAATATTATTATTGTTATACCTTATTAATTTTCAAGTGAAGTGTCATGGACTCAAAGGCTACAGTCCTAGAGGAACTCTAAGCGTGAAAAGGTTAACCTGCTTGTTTTAGCCCCTCGCTGGTTGACTGCATCATGTGGGTGCGCTGGCATGATTTGGTTGGCTGTTGGAGTGGGTGAGGAGAGGGGTGAGATGATAGGGGGCCGGGGAGAAAAAGGGGTAATTACAGGGGACTGAAATAATAGGTGTAATGATGACTCTTTACGCTATTGTGCTGTATGACTTATTAAGCGGGGAAGGCATGCTGGTCTAACATGTCTATCAACATTCCAACCACTCTGTTCCAGGGACTTTCTAAGCAGACTCTCAGGCAGATTAGCCCTATAATCGAAGGTTGCCAAAAACTGCCCCGAAATTCTCTTTAGATTTCATTCTTTTATATATACATAAAATCATATATATATATATATATATATATATAATTATAAATATATATATATATATATATATATATATATATATATATATATATATATATATATATATATATATATATATATATATATATATATATATATATATATATATATGGGGACAAAGTAGCTCAGTTGGTTAGGTGTCGGACTAGTAATCAGAGGGTCGCTGGTTCGATTCCCCGCCACTCCGGGCACTTTGGTCGTTCTTGGGCAAAACAGTTTATTCCATATTGCTTCAGTCTACCCAGCTGCAAAATGGGTACCTAGCATAAATAAGGCAGTGCTTAGAGTGTGTGCGCTATATGCTGCCAGTTGCTCTGGAATATCCCCTGGGGGATTGAAATGGTTTCTGTATGTACAGTGCCTGCTAGGGGAGGAAGGTCGTGTGAGCACTTCGGTGGATACAAGACTATAAACCGAATACCTTTACCTTTATATATATATATATATATATATATATATATATATATATATATATATATATATATATATATATATATATATATATATATATATATATATATATATATATCAGTGCCCAATGAATTAAAAAAAGTATATGTTAAGTATTTTTTTTATCCTAGAATGGTATATGTAGTTATACTAGGAAGACCTTGCTGCCACAGCACCTGCTTTGTGGATTGTATAATTTACTCTGACTTTTATGACTGTTTCTATAAGATGGTCTGGTGGGCTGCTCGTTAGTCCGTGTGCACACCTGGATTTTACCTGTCTACTCATGGCCTAGAAGAGCTTTATATTCCAGGTAGATCTTCATCTTGCTTATCCCCTGTTTCGATCTTTACTTAAAATCCTCTCTTAATCAGCAAATCATTTTCATAGCTTTTATTTGGCTATTAAGTCTATACTGTACAGACTATATATTGTCTAAATGGTCTTTTGATGATGAACACATTTTGGATCACTTAATGTTCCCTTCCAGCAGGGTGAATAACTGAAAAAAAGAACATGCATATACGTTTCTCAAATGGAGCTACTATCCACAGTTATTTGATAACCAAAATGCATGTTTGAAGTGACTGTGTTTTGGTGAAATTTCAATAGGGAAAAAATAGCCAAAATTTTTTTCTGTCTGTGTTCCTATAGGATACATTTGGTTTCTTACTCTGCTGAGAAAAACACAAAGCAAAACACAAACAACATCTTAATTCTTTAAACTCTTTTACTAACTTTTGAAAAAGTAGAACTAGACAACACTAGTCCATGATACTTTCCAGGGTAGTTCTGAGCAAGAAGAGCATTGATAAACTCAAGTGTTAAAAGCGAAAAATGGTAAAACAAAATCATTGTCTTGTCTAAATATTTTCACCTAGAATTCTTTTGTTTTCCAAGCATATCTCAAAATTAAACCCTTCCAATGGTGAGGCTAATTTCTTACGAAGCACAAGAAGGACACAAGGGTCATCATTTAAAGTTTTTTTGCATCATTTTGTACTGGCAAAATTAGCCAGCAGCAGCATAAGGGTTAAGACAGAAAGTATTGATACTTGTCACATGACAGTTGATGACGCAAGATGTTGGAAGTAGTAAATGTTGAATTATTTTAGTGTCATATTTCTGCTTGAAATTGTTTTTATTGCATACATGTCTTGCATCGAGTTTAGGGTAGATAGCCTTATGTTTGCCTGGTGAGCTATTCAGTCTCCAGGAACCTGTTTTTGGGGATATCAAGTGGAGAAATCAGACTATGAAAACATAAACAGCCTCCACCATGGAGCATGAAAACCTCCAGGCACTCGTGCTCGGCTCAAGGTTTCATAATGATATATAAACTTATGTTAACCCATTCACATTTGAAGCCTACATAAGTTATGACACATATGAACATATCTTGATAACAATTCAAGATTTTGTGAAATATTTCACTGAAAGTTGTTCCATATTTTAGGTTTGGCAATTCTTCTTTACAGGGCTCGACGCTAAGGGTGAATCTATGGCCCCAGGCCAGTAAAAGTTCCCAAAACAGCTTCGGGCCAGTAAAAAAAGACCTCAACTGGTCCTACAGGGCCAGTAAACATTTGGAGACATTCTCGTTAAAAAGTTTCCCCCTGAGAATGTCCCCAATTGTTTTTGAAATAAATGAAGATAAAATTTATAAAAATAAATGCTGTGGTGAATCTTATGCAATGTTCTTTCTTCTTATGTTTAAGAAAAAATGTAGGACCAGTAAACATTTTGCAGGACCAGTAGATGCTAGGTGTTACTGGTCCTACAGGGCCAGTATCATTTTGAGTTAGCGTTGAGGCCTGCTTTAGAAGTCTTTCCAGCATTGCTCTGTTTGATGAGTTGTGTGAAGAGTTGTCAGATATCTCTCCAGCATTGCTCGGTTTGATGAGTTGTGTGAAGAGTTGTCAGATATCTCTCCAGCATTGCTCGGTTTGATGAGTTGTGTGAAGAGTTGTCAGATATCTTTCCAGCATTGCTCGGTTTGATGAGTTGTGTGAAGAGTTGTCAGATATCTTTCCAGCATTGCTCTGTTTGATGAGTTGTGTGAAGAGTTGTCAGATATCTTTCCAGCATTGCTCTGTTTGATGAGTTGTGTGAAGAGTTGTCAGATATCTTTCCAGCATTGCTCTGTTTGATGAGTTGTGTGAAGAGTTGTCAGATATCTTTCCAGCATTGCTCTGTTTGATGAGTTGTGTGAAGAGTTGTCAGATATCTCTCCAGCATTGCTCTGTTTGATGAGTTGTGTGAAGAGTTGTCAGATATCTTTCCAGCATTGCTCTGTTTGGTGAGTTGTGTGAAGAGTTGTCAGATATCTTTCCAGCATTGCTCTGTTTGATGAGTTGTGTGAAGAGTTGTCAGATATCTCTCCAGCATTGCTCTGTTTGATGAGTTGTGTGAAGAGTTGTCAGATATCTTTCCAGCATTGCTCTGTTTGATGAGTTGTGTGAAGAGTTGTCAGATATCTTTCCAGCATTGCTCTGTTTGATGAGTTGTGTGAAGGGTTGTCAGATATCTTTCCAGCATTGCTCGGTTTGATGAGTTGTGTGAAGAGTTGTCAGATATCTTTCCAGCATTGCTCGGTTTGATGAGTTGTGTGAAGGGTTGTCAGATATCTTTCCAGCATTGCTCTGTTTGATGAGTTGTGTGAAGAGTTGTCAGACATCTTTTCAGCATTGCTCGGTTTGATGAGTTGTGTGAAGAGTTGTCAGATATCTCTCCAGCATTGCTCGGTTTGATGAGTTGTGTGAAGAGTTGTCAGATATCTTTCCAGCATTGCTCTGTTTGATGAGTTGTGTGAAGAGTTGTCAGATATCTTTCCAGCATTGCTCTGTTTGATGAGTTGTGTGAAGAGTTGTCAGATATCTTTCCAGCATTGCTCTGTTTGATGAGTTGTGTGAAGAGTTGTCAGATATCTCTCCAGCATTGCTCTGTTTGATGAGTTGTGTGAAGAGTTGTCAGATATCTTTCCAGCATTTCTCTGTTTGATGAGTTGTGTGAAGAGTTGTCAGATATCTTTCCAGCATTGCTCTGTTTGATGAGTTGTGTGAAGGGTTGTCAGATATCTTTCCAGCATTGCTCGGTTTGATGAGTTGTGTGAAGAGTTGTCAGATATCTTTCCAGCATTGCTCGGTTTGATGAGTTGTGTGAAGGGTTGTCAGATATCTTTCCAGCATTGCTCTGTTTGATGAGTTGTGTGAAGAGTTGTCAGACATCTTTCCAGCATTGCTCGGTTTGATGAGTTGTGTGAAGAGTTGTCAGATATCTCTCCAGCATTGCTCGGTTTGATGAGTTGTGTGAAGAGTTGTCAGATATCTTTCCAGCATTGCTCTGTTTGATGAGTTGTGTGAAGAGTTGTCAGATATCTTTCCAGCATTGCTCTGTTTGATGAGTTGTGTGAAGAGTTGTCAGATATCTTTCCAGCATTGCTCTGTTTGATGAGTTGTGTGAAGAGTTGTCAGATATCTCTCCAGCATTGCTCTGTTTGATGAGTTGTGTGAAGAGTTGTCAGATATCTTTCCAGCATTGCTCTGTTTTATGAGTTGTGTGAAGAGTTGTCAGATATCTCTCCAGCATTGCTCTGTTTGATGAGTTGTGTGAAGGGTTGTCAGATATCTCTCCAGCATTGCTCTGTTTGATGAGTTGTGTGAAGAGTTGTCAGATATCTTTCCAGCATTGCTCTGTTTGATGAGTTGTGTGAAGAGTTGTCAGATATCTTTCCAGCATTGCTCTGTTTGATGAGTTGTGTGAAGAGTTGTCAGATATCTTTCCAGCATTGCTCTGTTTGATGAGTTGTGTGAAGAGTTGTCAGATATCTTTCCAGCATTGCTCTGTTTGATGAGTTGTGTGAAGAGTTGTCAGATATCTCTCCAGCATTGCTCTGTTTGCTGAGTTGTGTGAAGAGTTGTCAGATATCTCTCCAGCATTGCTCTGTTTGATGAGTTGTGTGAAGGGTTGTCAGATATCTTTCCAGCATTGCTCTGTTTGATGAGTTGTGTGAAGAGTTGTCAGATATCTTTCCAGCTTTGCTCGGTTTGGTGAGTTGTGTGAAGAGTTGTCAGATATCTCTCCAGCATTGCTCTGTTTGATGAGTTGTGTGAAGAGTTGTCAGATATCTTTCCAGCATTGCTCGGTTTGATGAGTTGTGTGAAGAGTTGTCAGATATCTTTCCAGCATTGCTCGGTTTGATGAGTTGTGTGAAGAGTTGTCAGATATCTTTCCAGCATTGCTCTGTTTGATGAGTTGTGTGAAGAGTTGTCAGATATCTTTCCAGCATTGCTCTGTTTGATGAGTTGTGTGAAGAGTTGTCAGATATCTCTCCAGCATTGCTCTGTATGATGAGTTGTGTGAAGAGTTGTCTGATATCTTTCCAGCATTGCTCTGTTTGATGAGTTGTGTGAAGAGTTGTCAGATATCTCTCCAGCATTGCTCTGTTTGGTGAGTTGTGTGAAGAGTTGTCAGATATCTTTCCAGCATTGCTCTGTTTGATGAGTTGTGTGAAGAGTTGTCAGATATCTCTCCAGCATTGCTCTGTTTGGTGAGTTGTGTGAAGAGTTGTCAGATATCTTTCCAGCATTGCTCTGTTTGATGAGTTGTGTGAAGAGTTGTCAGATATCTCTCCAGCATTGCTCTGTTTGATGAGTTGTGTGAAGAGTTGTCAGACATCTTTCCAGCATTGCTCGGTTTGATGAGTTGTGTGAAGAGTTGTCAGATATCTCTCCAGCATTGCTCTGTTTGCTGAGTTGTGTGAAGAGTTGTCAGATGTCTTTCCAGCATTGCTCTGTTTGGTGAGTTGTGTGAAGAGTTGTCAGATATCTCTCCAGCATTGCTCTGTTTGATGAGTTGTGTGAAGAGTTGTCTGATATCTTTCCAGCATTGCTCTGTATGATGAGTTGTGTGAAGAGTTGTCTGATATCTTTCCAGCATTGCTCGGTTTGATGAGTTGTGTGAAGAGTTGTCAGATATCTCTCCAGCATTGCTCGGTTTGATGAGTTGTGTGAAGAGTTGTCAGATATCTTTCCAGCATTGCTCTGTTTGATGAGTTGTGTGAAGAGTTGTCAGATATCTTTCCAGCATTGCTCTGTTTGATGAGTTGTGTGAGGAGTTGTCAGATATCTCTCCAGCATTGCTCTGTTTGATGAGTTGTGTGAAGAGTTGTCAGATATCTTTCCAGCATTGCTCTGTTTGGTGAGTTGTGTGAAGAGTTGTCAGATATCTTTCCAGCATTGCTCTGTTTGATGAGTTGTGTGAAGAGTTGTCAGATATCTCTCCAGCATTGCTCTGTTTGATGAGTTGTGTGAAGAGTTGTCAGATATCTTTCCAGCATTGCTCTGTTTGATGAGTTGTGTGAAGAGTTGTCAGATATCTTTCCAGCATTGCTCTGTTTGATGAGTTGTGTGAAGGGTTGTCAGATATCTTTCCAGCATTGCTCGGTTTGATGAGTTGTGTGAAGAGTTGTCAGATATCTTTCCAGCATTGCTCGGTTTGATGAGTTGTGTGAAGGGTTGTCAGATATCTTTCCAGCATTGCTCTGTTTGATGAGTTGTGTGAAGAGTTGTCAGACATCTTTCCAGCATTGCTCGGTTTGATGAGTTGTGTGAAGAGTTGTCAGATATCTCTCCAGCATTGCTCGGTTTGATGAGTTGTGTGAAGAGTTGTCAGATATCTTTCCAGCATTGCTCTGTTTGATGAGTTGTGTGAAGAGTTGTCAGATATCTTTCCAGCATTGCTCGGTTTGATGAGTTGTGTGAAGAGTTGTCAGATATCTTTCCAGCATTGCTCTGTTTGATGAGTTGTGTGAAGAGTTGTCAGATATCTTTCCAGCATTGCTCTGTTTTATGAGTTGTGTGAAGAGTTGTCAGATATCTCTCCAGCATTGCTCTGTTTGATGAGTTGTGTGAAGGGTTGTCAGATATCTCTCCAGCATTGCTCTGTTTGATGAGTTGTGTGAAGAGTTGTCAGATATCTTTCCAGCATTGCTCTGTTTGATGAGTTGTGTGAAGAGTTGTCAGATATCTTTCCAGCATTGCTCGGTTTGATGAGTTGTGTGAAGAGTTGTCTGATATCTCTCCAGCATTGCTCTGTTTGGTGAGTTGTGTGAAGAGTTGTCAGATATCTCTCCAGCATTGCTCTGTTTGATGAGTTGTGTGAAGAGTTGTCAGATATCTTTCCAGCATTGCTCTGTTTGATGAGTTGTGTGAAGAGTTGTCAGATATCTCTCCAGCATTGCTCTGTTTGCTGAGTTGTGTGAAGAGTTGTCAGATATCTCTCCAGCATTGCTCGGTTTGATGAGTTGTGTGAAGGGTTGTCAGATATCTTTCCAGCATTGCTCTGTTTGATGAGTTGTGTGAAGAGTTGTCAGATATCTTTCCAGCATTGCTCGGTTTGATGAGTTGTGTGAAGAGTTGTCAGATATCTTTCCAGCATTGCTCTGTTTGATGAGTTGTGTGAAGAGTTGTCAGATATCTCTCCAGCATTGCTCTGTTTGATGAGTTGTGTGAAGAGTTGTCAGATATCTTTCCAGCATTGCTCTGTTTGATGAGTTGTGTGAAGAGTTGTCAGATATCTCTCCAGCATTGCTCTGTTTGATGAGTTGTGTGAAGAGTTGTCAGATATCTTTCCAGCATTGCTCTGTTTGATGAGTTGAGTGAAGAGTTGTCAGATATCTTTCCAGCATTGCTCTGTTTGATGAGTTGTGTGAAGAGTTGTCTGATATCTTTCCAGCATTGCTCTGTTTGATGAGTTGTGTGAAGAGTTGTCAGATATCTCTCCAGCATTGCTCTGTTTGATGAGTTGTGTGAAGAGTTGTCAGATATCTTTCCAGCATTGCTCGGTTTGATGAGTTGTGTGAAGAGTTGACAGATATCTTTCCAGCATTGCTCTGTTTGATGAGTTGTGTGAAGAGTTGTCAGATATCTTTCCAGCATTGCTCTGTTTGATGAGTTGTGTGAAGAGTTGTCAGATATCTCTCCAGCATTGCTCTGTTTGATGAGTTGTGTGAAGAGTTGTCAGATATCTCTCCAGCATTGCTCTGTTTGATGAGTTGTGTAAAGAGTTGTCAGATATCTTTCCAGCATTGCTCTGTTTGATGAGTTGTGTGAAGAGTTGTCAGATATCTCTCCAGCATTGCTCGGTTTGATGAGTTGTGTGAAGAGTTGTCAGATATCTCTCCAGCATTGCTCTGTTTGATGAGTTGTGTGAAGAGTTGTCAGATATCTCTCCAGCATTGCTCTGTATGATGAGTTGTGTGAAGAGTTGTCTGATATCTTTCCAGCATTGCTCTGTTTGATGAGTTGTGTGAAGAGTTGTCAGATATCTCTCCAGCATTGCTCTGTTTGGTGAGTTGTGTGAAGAGTTGTCAGATATCTTTCCAGCATTGCTCTGTTTGATGAGTTGTGTGAAGAGTTGTCAGATATCTCTCCAGCATTGCTCTGTTTGGTGAGTTGTGTGAAGAGTTGTCAGATATCTTTCCAGCATTGCTCTGTTTGGTGAGTTGTGTGAAGAGTTGTCAGATATCTCTCCAGCATTGCTCTGTTTGATGAGTTGTGTGAAGAGTTGTCAGATATCTTTCCAGCATTGCTCGGTTTGATGAGTTGTGTGAAGAGTTGTCAGATATCTTTCCAGCATTGCTCGGTTTGATGAGTTGTGTGAAGAGTTGTCAGATATCTTTCCAGCATTGCTCTGTTTGATGAGTTGTGTGAAGAGTTGTCAGATATCTTTCCAGCATTGCTCTGTTTGATGAGTTGTGTGAAGAGTTGTCAGATATCTCTCCAGCATTGCTCTGTTTGATGAGTTGTGTGAAGAGTTGTCAGACATCTTTCCAGCATTGCTCGGTTTGATGAGTTGTGTGAAGAGTTGTCAGATATCTCTCCAGCATTGCTCTGTTTGCTGAGTTGTGTGAAGAGTTGTCAGATGTCTTTCCAGCATTGCTCTGTTTGGTGAGTTGTGTGAAGAGTTGTCAGATATCTCTCCAGCATTGCTCTGTTTGATGAGTTGTGTGAAGAGTTGTCTGATATCTTTCCAGCATTGCTCTGTATGATGAGTTGTGTGAAGAGTTGTCTGATATCTTTCCAGCATTGCTCGGTTTGATGAGTTGTGTGAAGAGTTGTCAGATATCTCTCCAGCATTGCTCGGTTTGATGAGTTGTGTGAAGAGTTGTCAGATATCTTTCCAGCAATGCTCTGTTTGATGAGTTGTGTGAAGAGTTGTCAGATATCTCTCCAGCATTGCTCTGTTTGATGAGTTGTTTGAAGAGTTGTCAGATATCTTTCCAGCATTGCTCTGTTTGATGAGTTGTGTGAAGAGTTGTCAGATATCTCTCCAGCATTGCTCTGTTTGCTGAGTTGTGTGAAGAGTTGTCAGATATCTTTCCAGCATTGCTCGGTTTGATGAGTTGTGTGAAGAGTTGTCAGATATCTTTCCAGCATTGCTCTGTTTGATGAGTTGTGTGAAGAGTTGTCAGATATCTTTCCAGCATTGCTCGGTTTGATGAGTTGTGTGAAGAGTTGTCAGATATCTCTCCAGCATTGCTCTGTTTGATGAGTTGTGTGAAGAGTTGTCAGACATCTTTCCAGCATTGCTCGGTTTGATGAGTTGTGTGAAGAGTTGTCAGATATCTCTCCAGCATTGCTCTGTTTGCTGAGTTGTGTGAAGAGTTGTCAGATGTCTTTCCAGCATTGCTCTGTTTGGTGAGTTGTGTGAAGAGTTGTCAGATATCTCTCCAGCATTGCTCTGTTTGATGAGTTGTGTGAAGAGTTGTCTGATATCTTTCCAGCATTGCTCTGTATGATGAGTTGTGTGAAGAGTTGTCTGATATCTTTCCAGCATTGCTCGGTTTGATGAGTTGTGTGAAGAGTTGTCAGATATCTCTCCAGCATTGCTCGGTTTGATGAGTTGTGTGAAGAGTTGTCAGATATCTTTCCAGCATTGCTCTGTTTGATGAGTTGTGTGAAGAGTTGTCAGATATCTCTCCAGCATTGCTCTGTTTGATGAGTTGTTTGAAGAGTTGTCAGATATCTTTCCAGCATTGCTCTGTTTGATGAGTTGTGTGAAGAGTTGTCAGATATCTCTCCAGCATTGCTCTGTTTGCTGAGTTGTGTGAAGAGTTGTCAGATATCTTTCCAGCATTGCTCGGTTTGATGAGTTGTGTGAAGAGTTGTCAGATATCTTTCCAGCATTGCTCTGTTTGATGAGTTGTGTGAAGAGTTGTCAGATATCTTTCCAGCATTGCTCGGTTTGATGAGTTGTGTGAAGAGTTGTCAGATATCTTTCCAGCATTGCTCTGTTTGATGAGTTGTGTGAAGAGTTGTCAGATATCTTTCCAGCATTGCTCTGTTTGATGAGTTGTGTGAAGAGTTGTCAGATATCTTTCCAGCATTGCTCTGTTTGATGAGTTGTGTGAAGAGTTGTCAGATATCTTTCCAGCATTGCTCTGTTTGATGAGTTGTGTGAAGAGTTGTCAGATATCTTTCCAGCATTGCTCTGTTTGATGAGTTGTGTGAAGAGTTGTCAGATATCTTTCCAGCATTGCTCTGTTTGATGAGTTGTGTGAAGAGTTGTCAGATATCTCTCCAGCATTGCTCTGTTTGATGAGTTGTGTGAAGAGTTGTCAGATATCTCTCCAGCATTGCTCTGTTTGATGAGTTGTGTGAAGAGTTGTCAGATATCTTTCCAGCATTGTTCGGTTTGATGAGTTGTGTGAAGAGTTGTCAGATATCTCTCCAGCATTGCTCTGTTTGATGAGTTGTGTGAAGAGTTGTCAGATATCTTTCCAGCATTGCTCTGTTTGATGAGTTGTGTGAAGAGTTGTCAGATATCTTTCCAGCATTGCTCTGTTTGATGAGTTGTGTGAAGAGTTGTCAGATATCTTTCCAGCATTGCTCTGTTTGATGAGTTGTGTGAAGAGTTGTCAGATATCTCTCCAGCATTGCTCTGTTTGATGAGTTGTGTGAAGAGTTGTCAGATATCTTTCCAGCATTGCTCTGTTTGATGAGTTGTGTGAAGAGTTGTCAGATATCTCTCCAGCATTGCTCTGTTTGATGAGTTGTGTGAAGAGTTGTCAGATATCTCTCCAGCATTGCTCTGTTTGATGAGTTGTGTGAAGAGTTGTCAGATATCTCTCCAGCATTGCTCTGTTTGATGAGTTGTGTGAAGAGTTGTCAGATATCTTTCCAGCATTGCTCTGTTTGATGAGTTGTGTGAAGAGTTGTCAGATATCTTTCCAGCATTGCTCTGTTTGATGAGTTGTGTGAAGAGTTGTCAGATATCTCTCCAGCATTGCTCTGTTTGATGAGTTGTGTGAAGAGTTGTCAGATATCTCTCCAGCATTGCTCTGTTTGATGAGTTGTGTGAAGAGTTGTCAGATATCTCTCCAGCATTGCTCTGTTTGATGAGTTGTGTGAAGAGTTGTCAGATATCTTTCCAGCATTGCTCTGTTTTATGAGTTGTGTGAAGAGTTGTCTGATATCTTTCCAGCATTGCTCTGTTTGATGAGTTGTGTGAAGAGTTGTCAGATATCTTTCCAGCATTGCTCGGTTTGATGAGTTGTGTGAAGAGTTGTCAGATATCTCTCCAGCATTGCTCTGTTTGATGAGTTGTGTGAAGGGTTGTCAGATATCTTTCCAGCATTGCTCTGTTTGATGAGTTGTGTGAAGAGTAGTCAGATATCTTTCCAGCATTGCTCTGTTTTATGAGTTGTGTGAAGAGTTGTCAGATATCTCTCCAGCATTGCTCTGTTTGATGAGTTGTGTGAAGAGTTGTCAGATATCTTTCCAGCATTGCTCTGTTTGATGAGTTGTGTGAAGAGTTGTCAGATATCTCTCCAGCATTGCTCTGTTTGGTGAGTTGTGTGAAGAGTTGTCAGATATCTTTCCAGCATTGCTCTGTTTGATGAGTTGTGTGAAGAGTTGTCAGATATCTTTCCAGCATTGCTCTGTTTGATGAGTTGTGTGAAGAGTTGTCAGATATCTTTCCAGCATTGCTCGGTTTGATGAGTTGTGTGAAGAGTTGTCAGATATCTTTCCAGCATTGCTCTGTTTGATGAGTTGTGTGAAGAGTTGTCTGATATCTTTCCAGCATTGCTCTGTTTGATGAGTTGTGTGAAGAGTTGTCAGATATCTTTCCAGCATTGCTCGGTTTGATGAGTTGTGTGAAGAGTTGTCAGATATCTCTCCAGCATTGCTCGGTTTGATGAGTTGTGTGAAGAGTTGTCAGATATCTTTCCAGCATTGCTCGGTTTGATGAGTT
Source organism: Maea johnstoni (assembly GCA_963942565.1). Classification (NCBI taxonomy): domain Eukaryota; kingdom Metazoa; phylum Annelida; class Polychaeta; order Spionida; family Magelonidae; genus Maea; species Maea johnstoni. The sequence continues at coordinate 49,033,851 of OZ012689.1, read as the reverse complement.
GTGTGAAGAGTTGTCAGATATCTTTCCAGCATTGCTCTGTTTGATGAGTTGTGTGAAGAGTTGTCAGATATCTTTCCAGCATTGCTCTGTTTGATGAGTTGTGTGAAGAGTTGTCAGATATCTTTCCAGCATTGCTCTGTTTGATGAGTTGTGTGAAGAGTTGTCAGATATCTCTCCAGCATTGCTCTGTTTGATGAGTTGTGTGAAGAGTTGTCAGATATCTTTCCAGCATTGCTCTGTTTGATGAGTTGTGTGAAGAGTTGTCAGATATCTTTCCAGCATTGCTCTGTTTGATGAGTTGTGTGAAGAGTTGTCTGATATCTCTCCAGCATTGCTCTGTTTGATGAGTTGTGTGAAGAGTTGTCAGATATCTCTCCAGCATTGCTCTGTTTGATGAGTTGTGTGAAGAGTTGTCAGATATCTCTCCAGCATTGCTCTGTTTGATGAGTTGTGTGAAGAGTTGTCAGATATCTTTCCAGCATTGCTCTGTTTGATGAGTTGTGTGAAGAGTTGTCAGATATCTTTCCAGCATTGCTCTGTTTGATGAGTTGTGTGAAGAGTTGTCAGATATCTTTCCAGCATTGCTCTGTTTGGTGAGTTGTGTGAAGAGTTGTCAGATATCTTTCCAGCATTGCTCTGTTTGGTGAGTTGTGTGAAGAGTTGTCAGATATCTCTCCAGCATTGCTCTGTTTGATGAGTTGTGTGAAGAGTTGTCAGATATCTTTCCAGCATTGCTCGGTTTGATGAGTTGTGTGAAGAGTTGTCAGATATCTTTCCAGCATTGCTCGGTTTGATGAGTTGTGTGAAGAGTTGTCAGATATCTTTCCAGCATTGCTCTGTTTGATGAGTTGTGTGAAGAGTTGTCAGATATCTTTCCAGCATTGCTCTGTTTGATGAGTTGTGTGAAGAGTTGTCAGATATCTCTCCAGCATTGCTCTGTTTGATGAGTTGTGTGAAGAGTTGTCAGACATCTTTCCAGCATTGCTCGGTTTGATGAGTTGTGTGAAGAGTTGTCAGATATCTCTCCAGCATTGCTCTGTTTGCTGAGTTGTGTGAAGAGTTGTCAGATGTCTTTCCAGCATTGCTCTGTTTGGTGAGTTGTGTGAAGAGTTGTCAGATATCTCTCCAGCATTGCTCTGTTTGATGAGTTGTGTGAAGAGTTGTCTGATATCTTTCCAGCATTGCTCTGTATGATGAGTTGTGTGAAGAGTTGTCTGATATCTTTCCAGCATTGCTCGGTTTGATGAGTTGTGTGAAGAGTTGTCAGATATCTCTCCAGCATTGCTCGGTTTGATGAGTTGTGTGAAGAGTTGTCAGATATCTTTCCAGCATTGCTCTGTTTGATGAGTTGTGTGAAGAGTTGTCAGATATCTCTCCAGCATTGCTCTGTTTGATGAGTTGTTTGAAGAGTTGTCAGATATCTTTCCAGCATTGCTCTGTTTGATGAGTTGTGTGAAGAGTTGTCAGATATCTCTCCAGCATTGCTCTGTTTGCTGAGTTGTGTGAAGAGTTGTCAGATATCTTTCCAGCATTGCTCGGTTTGATGAGTTGTGTGAAGAGTTGTCAGATATCTTTCCAGCATTGCTCTGTTTGATGAGTTGTGTGAAGAGTTGTCAGATATCTTTCCAGCATTGCTCGGTTTGATGAGTTGTGTGAAGAGTTGTCAGATATCTCTCCAGCATTGCTCTGTTTGATGAGTTGTGTGAAGAGTTGTCAGACATCTTTCCAGCATTGCTCGGTTTGATGAGTTGTGTGAAGAGTTGTCAGATATCTCTCCAGCATTGCTCTGTTTGCTGAGTTGTGTGAAGAGTTGTCAGATGTCTTTCCAGCATTGCTCTGTTTGGTGAGTTGTGTGAAGAGTTGTCAGATATCTCTCCAGCATTGCTCTGTTTGATGAGTTGTGTGAAGAGTTGTCTGATATCTTTCCAGCATTGCTCTGTATGATGAGTTGTGTGAAGAGTTGTCAGATATCTTTCCAGCATTGCTCTGTTTGGTGAGTTGTGTGAAGAGTTGTCAGATATCTTTCCAGCATTGCTCTGTTTGATGAGTTGTGTGAAGAGTTGTCAGATATCTCTCCAGCATTGCTCGGTTTGATGAGTTGTGTGAAGAGTTGTCAGATATCTTTCCAGCATTGCTCTGTTTGATGAGTTGTGTGAAGAGTTGTCAGATATCTTTCCAGCATTGCTCTGTTTGATGAGTTGTGTGAAGAGTTGTCAGATATCTTTCCAGCATTGCTCTGTTTGATGAGTTGTGTGAAGAGTTGTCAGATATCTTTCCAGCATTGCTCTGTTTGATGAGTTGTGTGAAGAGTTGTCTGATATCTTTCCAGCATTGCTCTGTTTGATGAGTTGTGTGAAGAGTTGTCAGATATCTTTCCAGCATTGCTCTGTTTGATGAGTTGTGTGAAGAGTTGTCAGATATCTTTCCAGCATTGCTCTGTTTGATGAGTTGTGTGAAGAGTTGTCAGATATCTCTCCAGCATTGCTCTGTTTGATGAGTTGTGTGAAGAGTTGTCAGATATCTCTCCAGCATTGCTCGGTTTGATGAGTTGTGTGAAGAGTTGTCAGATATCTTTCCAGCATTGCTCTGTTTGATGAGTTGTGTGAAGAGTTGTCAGATATCTCTCCAGCATTGCTCTGTTTGATGAGTTGTTTGAAGAGTTGTCAGATATCTTTCCAGCATTGCTCTGTTTGATGAGTTGTGTGAAGAGTTGTCAGATATCTCTCCAGCATTGCTCTGTTTGCTGAGTTGTGTGAAGAGTTGTCAGATATCTCTCCAGCATTGCTCGGTTTGATGAGTTGTGTGAAGAGTTGTCAGATATCTTTCCAGCATTGCTCTGTTTGATGAGTTGTTTGAAGAGTTGTCAGATATCTTTCCAGCATTGCTCGGTTTGATGAGTTGTGTGAAGAGTTGTCAGATATCTTTCCAGCATTGCTCTGTTTGATGAGTTGTGTGAAGAGTTGTCAGATATCTTTCCAGCATTGCTCTGTTTGATGAGTTGTGTGAAGAGTTGTCAGATATCTTTCCAGCATTGCTCTGTTTGATGAGTTGTGTGAAGAGTTGTCAGATATCTTTCCAGCATTGCTCTGTTTGATGAGTTGTGTGAAGAGTTGTCAGATATCTTTCCAGCATTGCTCTGTTTGATGAGTTGTGTGAAGAGTTGTCAGATATCTTTCCAGCATTGCTCTGTTTGATGAGTTGTGTGAAGAGTTGTCAGATATCTCTCCAGCATTGCTCTGTTTGATGAGTTGTGTGAAGAGTTGTCAGATATCTCTCCAGCATTGCTCTGTTTGATGAGTTGTGTGAAGAGTTGTCAGATATCTTTCCAGCATTGCTCGGTTTGATGAGTTGTGTGAAGAGTTGTCAGATATCTCTCCAGCATTGCTCTGTTTGATGAGTTGTGTGAAGAGTTGTCAGATATCTTTCCAGCATTGCTCTGTTTGATGAGTTGTGTGAAGAGTTGTCAGATATCTTTCCAGCATTGCTCTGTTTGATGAGTTGTGTGAAGAGTTGTCAGATATCTTTCCAGCATTGCTCTGTTTGATGAGTTGTGTGAAGAGTTGTCAGATATCTCTCCAGCATTGCTCTGTTTGATGAGTTGTGTGAAGAGTTGTCAGATATCTTTCCAGCATTGCTCTGTTTGATGAGTTGTGTGAAGAGTTGTCAGATATCTCTCCAGCATTGCTCTGTTTGATGAGTTGTGTGAAGAGTTGTCAGATATCTCTCCAGCATTGCTCTGTTTGATGAGTTGTGTGAAGAGTTGTCAGATATCTCTCCAGCATTGCTCTGTTTGATGAGTTGTGTGAAGAGTTGTCAGATATCTTTCCAGCATTGCTCTGTTTGATGAGTTGTGTGAAGAGTTGTCAGATATCTTTCCAGCATTGCTCTGTTTGATGAGTTGTGTGAAGAGTTGTCAGATATCTCTCCAGCATTGCTCTGTTTGATGAGTTGTGTGAAGAGTTGTCAGATATCTCTCCAGCATTGCTCTGTTTGATGAGTTGTGTGAAGAGTTGTCAGATATCTCTCCAGCATTGCTCTGTTTGATGAGTTGTGTGAAGAGTTGTCAGATATCTTTCCAGCATTGCTCTGTTTTATGAGTTGTGTGAAGAGTTGTCTGATATCTTTCCAGCATTGCTCTGTTTGATGAGTTGTGTGAAGAGTTGTCAGATATCTTTCCAGCATTGCTCTGTTTGATGAGTTGTGTGAAGAGTTGTCAGATATCTCTCCAGCATTGCTCTGTTTGATGAGTTGTGTGAAGAGTTGTCAGATATCTTTCCAGCATTGCTCTGTTTGATGAGTTGTGTGAAGAGTAGTCAGATATCTTTCCAGCATTGCTCTGTTTTATGAGTTGTGTGAAGAGTTGTCAGATATCTCTCCAGCATTGCTCTGTTTGATGAGTTGTGTGAAGAGTTGTCAGATATCTTTCCAGCATTGCTCTGTTTGATGAGTTGTGTGAAGAGTTGTCAGATATCTCTCCAGCATTGCTCTGTTTGATGAGTTGTGTGAAGAGTTGTCAGATATCTTTCCAGCATTGCTCGGTTTGATGAGTTGTGTGAAGAGTTGTCAGATATCTTTCCAGCATTGCTCGGTTTGATGAGTTGTGTGAAGAGTTGTCAGATATCTTTCCAGCATTGCTCGGTTTGATGAGTTGTGTGAAGAGTTGTCAGATATCTTTCCAGCATTGCTCGGTTTGATGAGTTGTGTGAAGAGTTGTCAGATATCTCTCCAGCATTGCTCTGTTTGATGAGTTGTGTGAAGAGTTGTCAGATATCTCTCCAGCATTGCTCGGTTTGATGAGTTGTGTGAAGAGTTGTCAGATATCTTTCCAGCATTGCTCTGTTTGATGAGTTGTGTGAAGAGTTGTCAGATATCTCTCCAGCATTGCTCGGTTTGATGAGTTGTTTGAAGAGTTGTCAGATATCTTTCCAGCATTGCTCTGTTTGATGAGTTGTGTGAAGAGTTGTCAGATATCTTTCCAGCATTGCTCTGTTTGATGAGTTGTGTGAAGAGTTGTCAGATATCTTTCCAGCATTGCTCTGTTTGATGAGTTGTGTGAAGAGTTGTCAGATATCTCTTCCAGCATTGCTCGGTTTGATGAGTTGTTTGAAGAGTTGTCAGATATCTTTCCAGCATTGCTCTGTTTGATGAGTTGTGTGAAGAGTTGTCAGATATCTCTCCAGCATTGCTCTGTTTGATGAGTTGTGTGAAGAGTTGTCAGATATCTTTCCAGCATTGCTCTGTTTGATGAGTTGTGTGAAGAGTTGTCAGATATCTTTCCAGCATTGCTCGGTTTGATGAGTTGTGTGAAGAGTTGTCAGATATCTCTCCAGCATTGCTCGGTTTGATGAGTTGTGTGAAGAGTTGTCAGATATCTTTCCAGCATTGCTCGGTTTGATGAGTTGTGTGAAGAGTTGTCAGATATCTTTCCAGCATTGCTCTGTTTGATGAGTTGTGTGAAGAGTTGTCAGATATCTTTCCAGCATTGCTCTGTTTGATGAGTTGTGTGAAGAGTTGTCAGATATCTTTCCAGCATTGCTCTGTTTGATGAGTTGTGTGAAGAGTTGTCAGATATCTTCTCCAGCATTGCTCTGTTTGATGAGTTGTGTGAAGAGTTGTCAGATATCTTTCCAGCATTGCTCTGTTTGATGAGTTGTGTGAAGAGTTGTCAGATATCTTTCCAGCATTGCTCTGTTTGATGAGTTGTGTGAAGAGTTGTCTGATATCTCTCCAGCATTGCTCTGTTTGATGAGTTGTGTGAAGAGTTGTCAGATATCTTCTCCAGCATTGCTCTGTTTGATGAGTTGTGTGAAGAGTTGTCAGATATCTCTCCAGCATTGCTCTGTTTGATGAGTTGTGTGAAGAGTTGTCAGATATCTTTCCAGCATTGCTCTGTTTGATGAGTTGTGTGAAGAGTTGTCAGATATCTCTCCAGCATTGCTCTGTTTGATGAGTTGTGTGAAGAGTTGTCAGATATCTCTTCCAGCATTGCTCTGTTTGATGAGTTGTGTGAAGAGTTGTCAGATATCTTTCCAGCATTGCTCTGTTTGATGAGTTTGTGTGAAGAGTTGTCAGATATCTTTCCAGCATTGCTCTGTTTGATGAGTTGTGTGAAGAGTTGTCAGATATCTTTCCAGCATTGCTCTGTTTGATGAGTTGTGTGAAGAGTTGTCAGATATCTTTCCAGCATTGCTCTGTTTGATGAGTTGTGTGAAGAGTTGTCAGATATCTTTCCAGCATTGCTCTGTTTGATGAGTTGTGTGAAGAGTTGTCAGATATCTTTCCAGCATTGCTCTGTTTGATGAGTTGTGTGAAGAGTTGTCAGATATCTTTCCAGCATTGCTCTGTTTGATGAGTTGTGTGAAGAGTTGTCAGATATCTTTCCAGCATTGCTCTGTTTGATGAGTTGTGTGAAGAGTTGACAGATATCTCTTCCAGCATTGCTCTGTTTGATGAGTTGTGTGAAGAGTTGTCAGATATCTCTCCAGCATTGCTCTGTTTGATGAGTTGTGTGAAGAGTTGTCAGATATCTTTCCAGCATTGCTCGGTTTGATGAGTTGTGTGAAGAGTTGACAGATATCTCTCCAGCATTGCTCTGTTTGATGAGTTGTGTGAAGAGTTGTCAGATATCTCTCCAGCATTGCTCTGTTTGATGAGTTGTGTGAAGAGTTGTCAGATATCTTTCCAGCATTGCTCTGTTTGATGAGTTGTGTGAAGAGTTGTCAGATATCTTTCCAGCATTGCTCTGTTTGATGAGTTGTGTGAAGAGTTGTCAGATATCTTTCCAGCATTGCTCTGTTTGATGAGTTGTGTGAAGAGTTGTCAGATATCTTTCCAGCATTGCTCTGTTTGATGAGTTGTGTGAAGAGTTGTCAGATATCTTTCCAGCATTGCTCTGTTTGATGAGTTGTGTGAAGAGTTGTCAGATATCTTTCCAGCATTGCTCTGTTTGATGAGTTGTGTGAAGAGTTGTCAGATATCTCTCCAGCATTGCTCTGTTTGATGAGTTGTGTGAAGAGTTGTCAGATATCTTTCCAGCATTGCTCTGTTTGATGAGTTGTGTGAAGAGTTGACAGATATCTCTCCAGCATTGCTCTGTTTGATGAGTTGTGTGAAGGGTTGTCAGATATCTCTCCAGCATTGCTCTGTTTGATGAGTTGTGTGAAGAGTTGTCAGATATCTTTCCAGCATTGCTCTGTTTGATGAGTTGTGTAAAGAGTTGTCAGATATCTTTCCAGCATTGCTCTGTTTGATGAGTTGTGTGAAGAGTTGTCAGATATCTCTCCAGCATTGCTCTGTTTGATGAGTTGTGTGAAGAGTTGTCAGATATCTCTCCAGCATTGCTCTGTTTGATGAGTTGTGTGAAGAGTTGTCAGATATCTTTCCAGCATTGCTCTGTTTTATGAGTTGTGTGAAGAGTTGTCAGATATCTTTCCAGCATTGCTCTGTTTGATGAGTTGTGTGAAGAGTTGTCAGATATCTTTCCAGCATTGCTCTGTTTGATGAGTTGTGTGAAGAGTTGTCAGATATCTCTTCCAGCATTGCTCTGTTTTATGAGTTGTGTGAAGAGTTGTCAGATATCTTTCCAGCATTGCTCTGTTTGATGAGTTGTGTGAAGAGTTGTCAGATATCTTTCCAGCATTGCTCGGTTTGATGAGTTGTGTGAAGAGTTGTCAGATATCTCTCCAGCATTGCTCTGTTTGATGAGTTGTGTGAAGAGTTGTCAGATATCTTTCCAGCATTGCTCTGTTTGATGAGTTGTGTGAAGAGTTGTCAGATATCTCTCCAGCATTGCTCTGTTTGGTGAGTTGTGTGAAGAGTTG
>OZ012689.1:49021983-49025831 GCA_963942565.1 Maea johnstoni | reverse complement strand
ACTTCATGTAGCTCATATTTCATAGGAAACACCAGCAGTTTCCTAGCATTTGATAATCCTTGGAAATACATGCTAGGAAATTTGTTTATGTTTGGTAAGGGAACTTCATTTATAGACTGAAAGACTTAATATTATCACAAACATTTGAGAGCTCTGTGGTCAAGTGGAGGTTACTTGAAACTTAAATATAGAAGTTGATTACCTTTTTGGAGCAATTAAAAGACATTTAGGGTAATTTATGTTAATCCCTTAAGAAATCTAGGATAATGCCAGGATTTCCTAAGAATTCTCACCTACTGCATTTGGTTAGGGGTTTCAGGGAACTTCAAAAAACGGAATTGCTTGACCAAAAAATTTAGAAAACCTTGATAAGATTACCATTCATCAAACTTAATTGTAAATCTATCAATCCCATTAGTGAATCACATTCTAACTTACTATGTAAGAAGACTTGCAGTCTTGTTTTTCTTTTGCCCTTAGTTGTTATTGTTATTTGATATTGACAGTATGAGATAACAGATCATTTACCTCCTTTATTTCTGACATCTATGATAAAAAATGTGGCCATCCTTTTGATAGGATTGTTTTCCTAACTTACTTGCGGTCTGTTGTCGTTCATCCTTGAACTGATTCAATCACTCCCGAGATCTGATAAGGTATACCTGGCTTTGATATCTACCTGAGCCTGACTAACAGCACCTTTGTGTGTGGTAGACTACGGTAGATCAACACTGAGATTCAACCCAGCCGAAACAATGGGAGGCTACCTGGTTACAACTTATCGCAGCATGTTATCAATTACGCTCACAATAAACAACCCATATGGCTAGATTATCTATACTGGTGCATCTAGTATTGACGAGGGTTGATTCTAAAGAATTTTTTCTGGTAATAATGTAAGAACAGTAGACTTCATGCATGCTACACTCAAGTCTCCTCAAGTTTTAGGTTTTAAATGTTTGTCTTTCAGACTCAGCTCAAGTAAATGGTATACCTTACTGAATGTGGATATGTTTGCATTCAATTATCTTTTAGCTGATAACAGTAAAGCAAATGAGACAAAATTAATCAGAGGAATACACAACCTGTACTTTATAAAAGGTTATCTGCACCTGAAGTGACTGTATATCTGTTTACATGTTATTAACAGAGAATCAGGGTTTGTTTAGAAAGAGGGAGGGAATCTCAGTGCATCTTCTCAACCCATTTCTAACTACTGTAGAACACAAAATTTCCGCGTGTGTTTATATATAGCGTACATAGTGTCTGGTGCCGCTTCGCTATATATAAAAAACGCTGTACTTTTTTTTTTTAGCCACTGGTGGCGCTGACGTCAATTTTCGTTTTAGTGGTGGCCGCTAGATAGCGCCACTAGTAAATCTAATAGAAGATGCGTAGCCCTGCTCAACTCTGTCAATCAGACTAATCAACAATGATATCTCGTATCTAATATGGTGGCATATCTGGGATGTCATACCCAGTCTCAATAAACCATGCTAAGTAATAAAGAAAATTGTATGCGGTGCAAATGCACTAAAATGTGATGATTAACGTATAAGCAATGATAGGAGGTATTCTCATCTCTGGCTTGTTCCCAACACAAGATTTCACCTAATTGCCTCTATTTCTGACATATTCCTGTATGTTCAGACCACCAGTATGGATATTATGCAACTGCTCTTGTGCAATACCAGGTGAAGATTCGTAACCTGTACGCTACATTGAGCCTGCTCGTGTCACCATTTCATCATCATCTGACTCATTAGTTTACCCCTCTAGGGTCACAAGGGAGTGTGCTGGGTACAGCATATGACATCAGCAAGGCCTGCTATTGACTTCCACTCAATAGCTACTTATTAACCCATTCACAGCACCCTTTTCTTTGTGAAAATACAAGCAATTTCTTGCAGCAAAAAGTAATTTCACTGATTTGCATGGCCACCGTACACATATATAATATGGAATGACAACTTATCAACTTATCAAATAAAGTGAAATTTGAAAAAATATCTGAAGAGATTTTGAAACACAGTATAAACAACAACAGTCAGTCAAATGTCATTTGAAATTATTATATCTAGATTTTCCAATGTGTATTAAAACATAAGCATGCTTTACATTTGATTGTTTACATTTCTGAAAGAAATGAAGGAAATGTGAAGATTTTTCAAACGTTTCTATATTTTCTCTATGAAGTTTGAACTACATACTTATTTATCAGACCATCTGAGGGTGTTCAGTGCATTAATAAAGCGTTATTGACTGTTCCCCAGGGCGATATGAGGATTTGTCTTATGCCTGAAGGCTGGGGAGCTGGCCCAAGGGCCACGCCGCCGCAGCCCCGAGGGCTCGACCACCAGCCTGAAGGCCATATATAGTGCCCTGGTATAGTGTCCTGCCACAGGCATGATGTGACACACGGTGAATATATAGTTATAATGCCCTGTCACAGGCATGACACAATGAATAGTGCAGCATGGACTCTGGATTAGGGAGTTGTGACATGTGGAGGAGAGTTTAGGGTGTTAAATGGTTTTATTATACCTCACTTGAAGATCGTAAGCCGTGATTGGCTGACTTAACAGTTAACAATCATCATGTTGCCCGAATGGCGTTATGTTAACCGTTGTCAAGCAGAAGTGGAAGTAGAGCGTTGGCGACGCCTCGCATGCACGTGCGCCTTGCTTGTTGGCTGACGTCATTGTTTGTCACGTCATCACTGCACGTGCAAATTGCGCGGCAAATCAACAAAACACATGGTGAACGGATCGCTACGTCGCAACATGGAATTCTTAATAAAATAGATTCTACGTTGGAAAAGGAACTGCTGCACAGTATAACTAAGGGTGAAGAATGGTAAGGCCCGGAGGGTAATGATTCAATCTTATTTAATTGGTATTTAAGCATGAATGTTCTCAATTGGGGGTCTATACGTCGGGATACTTCGGTTAGCTGCTAGGCAGAATTCATTTGATTATCGATAGGGTCAGCGTATTGTTTTTTCATTGATATTTTACCAAATTGAGGTTTGTTTGTTATAATAAAACAAATATAACATCCCACTGGGGATACCATGATGGAATATCTCCCTCGGGAGGATGGTTTTCCCTCGGGCTTCGCCCTCGGGAAAACCATCCTCCCTCGGGAGACATTCCATCATGGTATCCCCAGCGGGATGTCATATTTGTATAATAGTGCCCTGCCACAGGCATGACACTGTGAATAGTGCAGCATGGACCCTGGATAGGGAGTTGTGACATGTGGAGGAGAGTCCTGGGCGTTAAATGGTTATAGTGCCCTGTCACAGGCATGACACGATGAATAGTGCAGCATGGACCCTGGATAGGGAGTTGTGCCATGTGGAGGAAAGTCCAGGGCGTTAAATGGTTTTATTATACCTCACTTGAAGATCGTAAGCCGTGATTGGCTGACTTAACAGTTAACAATCATCATGTTGCCCGAATGGCGTTATGTTAACCGTTGTCAAGCAGAAGTGGAAGTAGAGCGTTGGCGACGCCTCGCATGCACGTGCGCCTTGCTTGTTGGCTGACGTCATTGTTTGTCACGTCATCACTGCACGTGCAAATTGCGCGGCAAATCAACAAAACACATGGTGAACGGATCGCTACGTCGCAACATGGAATTCTTAATAAAATGGATTCTACGTTGGAAAAGAAACTGCTGCACAGTATAACTAAGGGTGAAGAATGGTAAGGCCCGGAGGGTAATGATTCAATCTTATTTAATTGGTATTTAAGCATGAATGTTCTCAAGTGGGGGTCTATACGACGGGATACTTCGGTTAGCTGTTAGGCAGAATTCATTTGATTATCGATAGGGTCAGCGTA
>OZ012689.1:48989483-49016983 GCA_963942565.1 Maea johnstoni | reverse complement strand
TCTAGTATCACTCAAATATCTCTTCAATACACTAATGGTTATAATGCCTTGGCCAATATGTTCAACAAAGGACACCAATCCCATATAGACATATTTTTAGAAAAAAAAGTTATATTGATAGAAAATTTAAGAAATTGAGTAAAAGTGTTACATCATGTTTTTGTACCTGATGAATTTCCCTTCAGGCAATCATTTCTTTTCTTTCCATCACCATGTGTAGTACCACAAACCAGGGACGTCAATACCTTAATCTATATCACTGTACAAACAGAGGATCTAAAAAACAGAGAGCCAAACTACCACCGTTTTCATAGGCATTTTCTTTTTTGTCATCTACTTTACAAATCTTTGCAGGGAAAAGAGGAAACATAAAAGGTTGCATGATGATATAATTGCATTTCCTCCACTCTGGTAATCTGATAAGCACTGATTGTGCTCTATTGACGCACCTGCAACATTAGAGCTTTCCACCTCTGCTAGTTACACAATCCAGCTTCTCCTATAGTTGCTCAGTTGACGCACCTGCAACATTAGAGCTTTCCCCTTCTACTAGATACACAATCCAGCTTCTACTATAGTTGCTCAGTTGACGCACCTGCAACATTAGAGCTTTCCCTTCTACTAGATACACAATCCAGCTTCTACTATAGTTGCTCAGTTGACGCACCAGCAACATTAGAGCCTTCCCTTCTACTAGATACACAATCCAGCTTCTACTATAGTTGCTCAGTTGACGCACCTGCAACATTAGAGCTTTCCACCTCTGCTAGTTACACAATCCAGCTTCTACTATAGATGCTCAGTTGACGCACCAGCAACATTAGAGCTTTCCACCTCTGCTAGTTACACAATCCAGCTTCTACTATAGTTGCTCAGTTGACGCACCTGCAACATTAGAGCTTTCCACCTCTGCTAGTTACACAATCCAGCTTCTACTATAGATGCTCAGTTGACGCACCAGCAACATTAGAGCTTTCCACCTCTGCTAGTTACACAATCCAGCTTCTACTATAGATGCTCAGTTGACGCACCAGCAACATTAGAGCTTTCCACCTCTGCTAGTTACACAATCCAGCTTCTACTATAGATGCTCAGTTGACGCACCAGCAACATTAGAGCTTTCCACCTCTGCTAGTTACACAATCCAGCTTCTACTATAGATGCTCAGTTGACGCACCAGCAACATTAGAGCTTTCCACCTCTGCTAGTTACACAATCCAGCTTCTACTATAGATGCTCAGTTGACGCACCTGCAACATTAGAGCTTTCCACCTCTGCTAGATACACAATCCAGCTTCTATTATAGTTGCTCAGTTTACGCACCTGCAACATTAGAGCTTTCCACCTCTGCTAGCTAGCTGGCACATGGCCAGCCAGAGCAGAAAGGTGGTGTTGGAAAAACTCTACTATTCTAATCTAATGTGTTTATTGAACTCTTAACTCTGATTAGACCATGCATATTGGTGGAAGAATGTGGTGCTGTAGAACTCCCCGGAAGTTGATCAAGTTTGTGCATAGAGGTTCCATTCCTCTTAGAAGGACTTGGGCGATCACTGAAAATCTTCATTTCTTACTCTTTATCATCTGTTGCCTTGTAAAATATAGGGTGAGATTACCTTGAAGAGTTTCATATATATTTTATATCATCGTTCATGTTATCTGTGTCATCTGCATGTCCAAAGAAGCTCATCCCTAAAGATGGTTTGAGCAACCCCTTAAAGAGAAGGAGTGGCGAACCCTTAACCCTTATGCTGCTGGTGGTTAGTTTGGCCAATACACAATGAAAAAAGACTGAAACCCTGGCAAATGGGTATTCATATGATAGTACTCAACGAGAGCTATCTAATCAGTACCAACATGGCAGGGTTTGGATGTTTATCAAAAATCTTTGTATCCTTGTGCTTTGGACAAAATTAGCCTCAGCATTAGAAGGATTAATAAAAAAGTATTTATTAGACCTATTTATATAAAGGGAGCCCAGGTAGGTGCTGAAGCGGCTCCCAGAGGCTGCTACAGGAGACACTTTGGGATCCCATATAACAGAGAGTGGATTCTGAGTCATGAAGGCTTAATAACAATACATACACTGAGAACTTGAGACAACTTACTGCATAGAAAGCCTTTGCTTATGCTTAGCCTGTAATAATACCATTGTGACATTCCATAAGCCTTGACCATCATGCTGGCCTTGGGGTTTGCCAATGATAGGACATACACTTCTGTTTATGTTAGATATATTTGTATTATTGATATACTACTTGTAGCCATTGGGCAAATCTACCTGTATTTCTACCTGGCTTGATTACTGTCCACACACGCTGCTCAGGTGGCGACAGTAGCTATAGCAAAACACTGACTTACGAAATCATCGCAATTCCCCTTTGATGAGTCATAAAACATCCACCATAAAATCTAGTGCATAACGACATGTATAATATTTGAGATTATTCACCTGGATGGGCTAAAATTCACAAGTTGATGAGTTGATTTAAATTATGATTTGAAGCTGAATGTTGATTTTGAAAAGTAAATTGAACTATAATTCAAAGTGGACAATTACAAAGAGCCATGATAGTGAATTGAAAATCAATTCATCTCCTCACGAATGATGAATTTGATTGAATTTCCTAAAATTTTGAATTTCCTTTGTCTTCAGTATTTCTGCCTCTCTGAGGCAAAATTGATAGCCATTTGTACACACAAAAAATATGGGGCTCAAAAACTTGTCAAAAGTTTTTCATATTGACAAGTTTTGGGTCGTCATTTCGATGGTGCCCAAAACGACGAGTTTACGTTTGTCAAGACGAGTTTCTGTGGCAAAACTTGTCAAAAGGTCGTCAAGTAGAACAAAGCAATATACGTCAGTTTCAAATTATTTTTATTTCTTTCCCCAAAAAAACGTCAAAAAGGACACAATAAAAATTACTGACCCAAAAGTTCAATACTGGATCTTGCAGTGGCAAATTGGAGATATATGCACATTTATAAACTAATTTTGACAAAAAAGAAAACAATAATTCCACATTTAAAAATATGCTTCACATTGCACTCAAAACATTCCTAAAATACCTGCATGTCCAAAATAGTCAGTTTGTTTAATATGTTATTGGAAAAATAATGCAAGATGGATCATATTTAAGTAGATATTGAATGGATATGAAATACAGTAATTTCTTTGATTCAGCTCCTTTGTCCTCCATTAGAGCCTCGTTCTGAGGTGAGCAGTGCATTATGGGAGTGGGGTGGAGGGGTGGTCCAATGGTTAGAGCGTTGGGCTAGCGACTCGAATGTCGCGGGTTCGATTCCGGGCCAAGCCACACTTCTTTCTGTCCTTAGGCAAGACAGTTTACCACCTCGTTGCCTCGTCCGTCAGATGGGGACGTGAAATGTCGGTCTCATGTGCAGGGAAAGTCACCCCCTGTGCATGTAAAAGATCCTATGTGATATGTCGATGAAGAGTAGGGGGAAACCCCGATCACATGGCCCTATTCCACACAATTACACATCTAACTCCTAGTGAGCAGCGGGAGGGTAAATAAAGCAAGAGCTCCTTACTACTCCTAGTGAGCGGCGGGAGTGATAAATATCGCAAGCTCCTTACTTCTACTCCCAGTGAGCGGCGGGAGTAACTAAATATCGCAAGCTCCTTACTACTTCTCCTAAGGAGCGCAAACACGCATCACACACATACCTACGTCAGTAATGATGGTTGCACTGATTGAAAGTGCGAATTTACATAAAGAAAGAAAGAAAGGGATACGTACTTGACGACCTTTTGACTAGTTTTTGACAACCCACTTTGCAGAGTTGTCAAAAACTTGTCAGCGTACTTGACGAGCCTTAACTTGTCAATATGACAAGGATTTGACAAGAAAAAACTTGTCACATTTTTTGTGTGTAAATAATGGAGGAAACCACTTCCTTATCCCATGTCATGGGTATCTTTCTCACATGAGCTGGATTTAAACCTTGGCTGTGCTGAAAGACAGCAAGTCACTTTAGGACATCAGTCACATCAGTCCTCGATGTAGTGTTGTGACTATGATACCTAAAGTTTCTGCTCTATTTGAGTCGATTTAGGACATCATGGTAAAGTCTTGAAATATGGGGCGTGACTGACGTTGGTCCCTGAAGTTTCTGCTCTATTTGAATGGCCAACCTTGACATGGTAATTGAGGTGACATGATAAGGTGTGAAGCAGGGCTTGGAAAGTGCACTGTCTGACCTTGGGGAGACTATTATGGGGTTGTGAGCTTAGGGAAGATTTTCCAAAAAGGTAATAAATAATGACTCAGGCACAGGTGCTGTCCTTATAATACTGGTCCAGTGAGTGCAGGGTGTTGAAAAGATGTCCTCTGAAGGGTGAAGAAACAGTTAACCCACTCCTGCCTAGTAGAGTTCTACCTGGAAACACCGCTGTCCTTGTAATACTGGTCCAGTGAGTGCAGGGTGTTGAAAAGATGTCCTCTGAAGGGTGAAGAAACAGTTAACCCACTCCTGCCTAGTAGAGTTCTACCTGGAAACACCGCTGTCCTTGTAATACTGGTCCAGTGAGTGCAGGGTGTTGAAAAGATGTCCTCTGAAGGGTGAAGAAACAGTTAACCCACTCCTGCCTAGAGTTCTACCTGGGCGACAAATCCATATAGAGTTATGGCACTTCCGAAGATAACTCAGAAATGAATGAATCATGACTTCAAACATATCATGGGGAATGTTGGTTGTGTTCTGATAACCCTTATCATTTAGATCTCTCTCGCTGATCTGAAGATCATTGATGAAATAACATGCACAGTTAGGCCTACTTCTTGTATAAACACAGATACCTATAAATATATGATACACCGGCCTGCGGCTTAATATAGCAGTTTAAGCATGCTCTTGAGGTTTGAAAGTTGTATCTATTGACTTTCAAATGTTCTACATGACCATTTTCTGTCATGTTAAATGTGCACTAAGTAATTGAGGAGATTAAAGGCAATACAGTGCAATACAACACAATAAAACTGCACATGTAAGAATTAGAAGCTTTAAAAGTGCACTTTATTGTTCCTTTGAGATAATTTGATGCCAAATGTAGATGAGGTTATCTCACAGGGATCAATGAATGGATCAGTGATCACTATAGAGACTATCAGTGGAGTTCACTTAGAGCATGCATGTCTAGATAGACTGTAGTCATACCTATACCTGTTCCCTAAAATCCCAGATACTTTCCATCACATATAGCTCTGATATGTATTTATATATATATATATATATATATATATATATATATATATATATATATATATATATATATATATATATATATATATATATATATATATATATATATGTGTGTGTGTGTGTGTGTGTGTGAGTTGACTTAAAGCATGCATGTCTATAGTCATACCCATACTCCTCCCCTTCCCAGGTACTTTCCATCACATACCGTGTATATCCAGAGAAGCCACTTTATACCTAAATACCTAAAATAATAACAATACATCATAGATTAATACAAAGTTTAATGAAGGCGAGGCTTTTAACCGGTTATGATTGATATTTCCTCTTTATAACTGTTTTCTGAAGGATGCTGTTCTTAGCTGGAATTATAAGGCAAGTAGTTAGGTTTTAGAATAGATTGCTGAGATATGCATATGATAGCGCTTGCATAACATGCTCTCTTCTCAGTGCGTGTGTAAATAGAGAACAGTTTATTCATCTCTGGCCCCAGCGGGACATCGCCACACAGAAACAGCGTTTGAGAAACGTCCAAGAAGTTGAAGGCTGAAGCAGTGATTAATGATACAGTCCATGTTACTTTGGTATGAACTTTTTACCAGAGATGACAAATGTGAACAGCCATTAGCAATTTATCAGGAGATATTAGCCTTTCATCTCTGCAGGGCGTCTCTCTCGTGGTTCCTTTCAAGATCTCCTCTAGCCGTGCAGTCAAGGCTGGAGCTGAACAGCCCGGCTCTTTCTGACCCTGACAGCGATAGACATCAACATGTAGTACAGGACTGACAAGGAAGAATGCCCGCTAAACTAGTTAGTAGTGGACATGGGTCTGATTAACCCTTATCGTCAAAGTACACTGAAAAGTTAGACTTACTGGGGATATCAGAGCTAAGCAACCCATTTATCATCAAAGTGATACAAATAAGTTTAACTTACTAGGGATATCATCAATAAGTTAGACATACTAAGGATATCAGAGCTGCACAACCTGTCAATCCTCAAAATGCACTAAAAGTTGGACTCACTAGAGATTTTAGATCTTCTTTAAGCGCAACAAAAGTTGACTTACTAGGGATATCTTTCTAAGGTTATGATTGATACAAACACCAACACAAATTTTCCAAATCAAGCAACTCTGGTCAACTAGACTTAAAACAAAACTGAGTATTAAAGAAGGTTCTTTTTTAATACCTGTGCAGTAGAAATGTGCCATAGTTATAGACTCTTCATAAAATCCTTAAGACTCTTTCTAGGATTGCACTCGCAAACCCTGCATGGGTTTGATGATGTTATTATTATGTTATTCTTTATCTTTGTTTTCTGGTTGTTCACCGTGTACCTTATATGGCTAAGATGTAAAAACATTAGTTAAACAATATGACTTAATAGCACTATATGTGTACTTAACCTGAGTGCTTGGTTTGAGATATATATATATAAGAGAAAGGGGTGCTTCTATTGTAATCTGATTTTATAGTAAAACACTATACATGTACTTAACCTGAGTGCTTGGTTTGTGAGATGTAGATAAGAGAAAGGGGTGCTTCTATTGTAATCTGATTTTATAGTAAAACAATATGACTTAATAGCACTATACATGTACTTAACCTGAGTGCTTGCATTGTGAGATGTAGATAAGAGAAAGGGGTGCCTCTATTGTAATCTGATTTTATAGTAAAACAATATGACTTAATAGCACTATACATGTACTTAACCTGAGTGCTTGCATTGTGAGATGTAGATAAGAGAAAGGGGTGCTTCTATTGTAATCTGATTTTAGGGGTTTGACCTGAGTTCAGTTCATCAGGTTATTTCAAAGGATGTTTTGATTGATGCCTTAAGGGCAAGCAGCTGATCAAAGGCAGTCTACCTGTGTTACCTGTGTTACCTGTGTTACCTGTAATCAGAGTAGAACAGGTAGATGATGGGTATAAAGGTACAGTTATAGGTGATCTATTGTTGTCTGCACCAGAGTAGATCTCTATCGGGACATGCTGAGTGCATGTTGCCCTGTCTGTGTGTGTCCTTAAAACATCTACAACCATGTGGCCTGTGATGATTTACCAGTCTTCAAGTTGAATTTTCCGTTATAATACGTACATGCATGTGTGAGTCTTGATGCTGATTGGTCAGTAGCTCACCACCATAATGGAGACCATCTTGATAGCCAGCAATATGATATATTTGATTATATTTTACTTTAGAAGAGCAGATTATAAACTTGTTACACCCTGTTAAAAAGTGTGGTCCGTCATGCTTTCCACCCTCAGTCATCCATATCCCTCTTAGCTCCGCCTTGTGGGATATATAGGTCCTTTGGTTGGATATCAGGCTCGACCACACTTTCTAACAGGATGTAACTAATGATATTGTAGTCAAGGAACCAGACAATACACTTAGTATATCCTAGGCATGGTGCAGGGTGGACCTCAAGGCTTCGGGCTGATGACAGTATATCTCCACATGTGATCTCTCTAAATGGTAGTAAATTATCTAGCTTAAATGGGATGAAAAGCTTAGACCTCCCCCTATAATTACAAACATCTCCTGTAGAATTCTAGAGACTGTACATACTTCTTGACATGAAACATACTGACCCAAGGGCTTTCATGGTTGGCTGGACTCATCTCAACTCAACATCTTTACAATTGGTCATCTTTACTATCAAAGTGTGAATAGCATGACAACTAGACCTATTATTACTAATATCCCCATGGCCTAGAGACTACACATATTTCCTCACCTGTAATTAAGGAAGGACCTGAGGGAGTTTGTGGTTCATAGTTCCTTGTGTCACGTGCACCCTTCAATAGTTAACCACAGTCTCTGTGACAGGTTTTACCTGGAACAGTTACACTTGTAGAAATAACATAGTAATTAAGAATAAACTCAAAAAATATATTAAGGGAAATGTTATTTTGTTTTTCATCTGATTAACATTTATCCTTCAAATATTCTTTTTCAAAATAACTTTGAATATGTGGTCAGAAAAGTATGATGAACATTGTCATGGCAATTGTGGGCACTACAGGCATGGTTGAAGTGCTATTGGTGGCCCTCGAGGCCTGACCTATCCATTGCATCATAGCACAAACAACAACTTCCTCTTAGAAGTCTGTTCATAGCTGGTGTATAGTTCAAAATAGTCCATCGATTGTCAAAGCTCCAGGGGATTCTTTCTTGGGATAACTCTTAACCTTGAATGGGGCACCCTGTTCATGTATGTAGCAGCCAAAAGTCATTTTCAGGAAGTAGTACAAATGCAGATAACATTCTGATGGAGAGCTATATTGGAGGCAGGACATGAAAGAGTTAATAAGTGAATTACAAGAGGGCTGTGCTGAAGTCAGCTGACAGCTTCTAACCCTCCAGTCAGCTATATACTGTCAGGGTTGGTTTTGTTAGAACATCTATAGGATACACATTATAATATTCTTAGCCCCAAAGACAAGTCAATCATCACTTGTTTAATTGTCAACCCAGTTATACAAAGACTTGCTCTTGAAAAGTCATCTGGGTGCATTGATACTTGTGAAAATCACCCAGGAACAAAGTATGAATTTGATAAATACTTTTCTTTCAAAGTGTTTTTAAAGTGTTTATTGGGAAGATTTCATTAGAATGTATAGTCAGGCTCCTTTGTTCTCTGCAGGGATAAGCTATGACAAGTAACCCTTTAAAGCTGGAGTGCACACAGGGCCTGACAATGTAAAACATGGCTCACCAAATAGTCATTAGGCCACTCCAATTTATTTACTTGTCTTACGTGCTCAGGAGGTAGGAAATGAGCCATTTTGGAATAAAAAAAAAGTTGAAAAATGTGACTTCTTTATTTTTTAAATTTTTTTTAGAGTCTGACGACTAGGACTGGTAGCGATATGTTTCTACCAGCCTATTCTCAACTAAATAAAATCAATCAATCTATTAATCCCTGTAACCTGAAGGGTGGGAGATATACCTCCTCAAGTCTGAGGCTCTACTACAGCAATGATAGCTTTCTGTAGTTGATTAAATAACACTTAATACAAAGAATATTCTTAAAACTTGCACTTTTTTTTTTTTTTTTTGGAGTCTGACAGAAAATTTCAAAACCACTTTCGTCCGAAAGACACCAAAGATGACTTTTTTTTCCTTTTTTTTGGAGTCTGACAGGATTTTCTTTCCAAAAAAAACTCGTAAGACAAGTAATTAAATTGGAGTGACCTTATAAAAAGAAAATTTCAGGGATATTCATAGATTTAACAAAAGCAATACTGACAGACCTTTTTCTCAGGGAATTAGTCTTGAGGAAGGAGGAAGTTAGTATATGTGTCAGGTACTGTAGATGTGAACGTGTTAATGTTGATGTTGATGTCCTTATTGAGGTCAGCGCACACGCATGCTTCCTGCCCCCTTCATCCCCCCCCCCCCCCCTCCTCCGTCATGGAAAGCTACCTTTTTGTGAGGATGAGTTGGACATGTATACTAAACACAACACCCACTATAGATCACTGCCCTATCAACACCGAGCCTCCTCCCCTCCTGATACACAGACCAAAACAATCTCCTTATACTACCTTCATGCTCCAGCAAGGGCAGCCAGGGATGCCCTGACAAGTTTGGTAATAAACTTTCCTACAAAATCATTTTTTTCTATATAAAGTTTTGAAGAAAAATTATTGATTGAAACTTGTTTCCCTTCTTCTTTCGTTGGAATGAATTTATATAATGGCACAAATTTCTGTAAGCAACTTTATTTTCATTCTAGTTTTTTTCTGTGGATTTTACATGTTAAGGTATATTATATATCTGAATATATGTATATATATATATAAATATATATATATATATGTATATAAATATATATATATATATATATATATATATATATATATATATATATATATATATATATATATATATATATATATATATATATATATACTGTAGAACAGGCAAAGTTCGCGAGTGTGTATATTTCCCGAATACGCGATCTGGTATCGCACTCACGATCTTATCGCACACGAGTTATTGGGTGCTTAGTTACGCTATCCACCACTAACTGGAGGTGATGGCGCGTCGGTCGGCAAATTTCAGTCTAGACGGTCGAGGCTGAAATGAAGAAAAATACGTTCAATAACTTCACAAAACCATTATAGTATGATACATTGGTAACTCATGAATAAGTTACCAATGTATCATATCATAATTCGCATACTTTAGATTTCTTACGAGAAGCAAGATGGCCGCCGTGATTGTACAATACAAATGGAGACGGCTGTTGCGATAGAAACAATTGATCAATTATCAATATACACATATGTGTATGTTGATAATTTTAGAATAATATACATGATAAAACGATAGTGATATTGTTCCTGTTGCAAATTGAATGTTTGCAAGTTTACGGGTTTGCAAGTTCAATTTGCAGTTGGCGAGTAAACGGTAACATACCGGCATAACGTGATTCCCACTTGTTGCCGATCCGAGGCTGAACAAAGACAAACACATGCAATAACTTCACAAAATCATTATAATATGAATACATTTGTAACTTATGAATAAGTCACCAAGGTATCATATTATAATTCTCATATTTACCTGTCCATATTTTGAGGAAACTTGTGCCAAGTTATGGCCACGAGATGGCCGGCAAATTTCTACATTTTTTTTATTATTGTTTGATTCAATAGGTGGCGCTGTAGAACTCGCTCGCTCACAAAATAAAGTACACGCGAAAAACCGAAAAATCAGCTTTTCGCGAATTTTTTGTAGCGCGATATATACCTATTCTACAGTATATATAATTGTTTGTGTGTGTAAGAGATTATTTTGTCAGCTAATGGCATTATCCAGGCCAGGGTTCAGTGTCATGCAAGGATGCGTAGAGATGCGTCTCCTTATAAACGGTGGACCTCTCTTGATATCACATGATCTACGGCACACTTCAGCGCATCCGAGTCTCACACACTGCCTCCTGCAGGCTCAATAACACTAAACACTGGCGCCCCATCAGGACACTAAAGTAATGCAGGGATACGTAGACACCTAGGTGTGTGTCAACATAACCTCAGCAGCAGCAGCAGCAGCAGCAGCAGCAGCAGCAGCAGCAGTCAATAGCCTAATACCAGACCTCATTCATGTATCAAAGTAGTGCTTCTCTGTGTTATCAATGACAGGGCCAGGTCAGCTGTATCATATAGTCCTACATGGGAAAATGAGTTTTGTTAGTAGTGACTTTTTTAGTAAGATGTTGATACTCTCCCGGTAAGTATAGGGATCAGGTGAAGAGCTATAGGAGTTATGATTCATTGCAGTTGTTGTTGTTGTTGTTGTTGTTGTTGTTGTCAATTTTGCTGTTGTTTTCGTTGCTGCTGTCATTGTAGCTATTACTGTATGTTGATGTAGTTGTTATTGCGGAAATTGTTACTATATGATATAGCTGATGTTGTTGCTTAATAGCATTAGTTATATGATCTGGATGCAGCAAGAATTGAGTCTTTTGAGGATCTGTGAATATTTTCAATTCAAACATTCCACCTTGTATATGGAAAAGCATATATTACATTGGTCTTAAACCCCCATAGAGCACTGACAGATGAGTGTAAGATAATACGTTGTAAGTAATTGCAAATATATTTAAACCATAAAGATTCTTATTCTTTTTTTAGGTATCTAGTATTGTCTCATATTTGAAAGTTTTTTCGCAATAATAACGCCCTCGGGCCTATGCCTTCAGCTGTACATAGAATACACGTAATGCCCTGCTGAACATACCCTTGTCGAAATTTGCTGTGGATATCCTAGGATTGTTCAAGGATTAGGCTGGACAATTGACCTGGGATTTAATGGGATTCTGACTGGGATTCTCTGGGACTAGGTCACACGGTATTCGGACAGGACTTTTTGGGAATAGCACGGACAGGACTTTATTGGACTAGCATGGACACTGGGGTTCCACGAGAGCAAGGAAAAGCCTAGACTTTACTATTCCCCAAATCTTGGACTAGGTCACACGGTATTCGGACAGGACTTTTGGGGAATAGCACGGACAGGTGTTTATTGGACTAGCATGGACACTGGGGTTCCACGAGAGCAAGGAGAAGCACAGACTTTATTATTCCCCATATTCTAAGCTTCATGGATTACCTGGGATGTCTGGTCCATACAAGTCCTAAGTGATTAAGGTGTCAATGTCTAGGTTTATCCAACTATCATAGACTTTCCCAAATAGCTGCACCTTTTTCAGGCAATCCTATTCACATGTACTGGTCAAAAAAACACAGAAAATAAGCAGTCATATCTGTTTGATGTACACTTACATGCCTCTTGATACATATTATTTCAATTAAGAACTGAAGTGATAACAAACAATCAATTAATATGGAGAGGTATCTGCCCTTTACCCCCCCCCCCCCCCCCCCCCCCCCCCCCCCCCCTGAAATATACACTTATGGAGAAATAGGCATTTTAAAGGAGGGCTGTTTGTGAAACATGTTTCAATGCTGAGTGAATATAATCTGACAAAAAGAGGGCAGATAGAATTTGTCAGAGGCATCAAATCGCTCATATTGACTCACATTGAAAATAATTAAATCTCATACATTTAAATCAATTGAATAAGAGTGAATATATTCTAAATTTCTTTAGATCAAGTTAAGATAAATTACATATGTGTTGGAATACAAATCTATGTAACATATACTGACCTCAAGATACTTGGGAATGTAAATGGCTTGTGTGGTAATTATCCTCTTTTTTATCCTCTTGCTTAGTGATGCACACTCTCAGACAGTCCTAGTGTACTGGCAATTTCAGTTGAAAGTTCAAATGGGGGATCTTTAAAGGCATTTGTCTGATAGGGGTGGAGCTTGTAAAGTGTCTCATATTCATTTGTATATTTATAACTAAATCCAGTGTACACTTTTCAGTCTCATAGAACATTAGTTATTTTACTCAATTCTACATTTTAAATATTAAGGAGCATAAGGAATTTCAGTAAAATCATTCCAAAAGTGTACAAAACTACCCTTTTACAAAAATGGGTAAGCCCAGAGGAAATAAGGACTGAGTTGAATACTTTGTTTATTGTTAGTATATATTAATATCTAAAGCCTTTCTCAAATTACAATGTTTCAACATTGCAACTAACCTTGACAGGCAGGAGACATCTTCTTGGATTTCCCTGGACTTTATGATTAAATGAATTGAAAGTACCTCAGGGCCTTTACAGAAAAAGTCTTGCTATGTCCGACCTCCTTGGATTCTTAGCTATGTTATAAAGTCTGAATAAGTCTCAGCTGCAAGGACAAAATTGAATTGCACCTTTTAAAAGTCCCAGCCTGGCAGGACTAATCCCAACTTTGGAACTTCAGGCAGGTTTGGATTTGTGGGGACTAGTTTGTCCATGGACTACCACACTTCTCTGGCAACTGAGTGCTCGGACTAAGTGTGGATTTTCTTGGATATCATTGGATTTCCGTTCAGAATGGAATGAGCCGGGATTAATTTTGACAAGGGTATGCAGTCATTAAGGCTTTATTATTGCACCCCATACATCAGTACTAATATTGTATGTGTAATATTGGTCTAACCTTATAAACACAAGAGCTAAGTAAAAACATTTACAAATTTTATTTCACTAAAAAGCAGTTCCATCAGCTGAAGATACATACATAACTGAAAGTGTAAAATCCATACTTTATTAAAATGCAAAATTTTCTTTGAATATTGACCAAATTTTATTGTTCATGCACTGGCAAAAAATGTCTTTAGGTAAAATGACAAGCGTCACTGTCATGGCATGTCAGTGCCTGACCTATTATTTCGACAAAGGGCATTGTTGAGAGATTTAATGACCTGCAGTGGAGGGCATTATGGTATTTAATGACCGGCCACATGGTACAATCCTGATTGCTGATTGGATAAGCCAGAGGAAGCCATACTTATAGGGTTTAACATGCAGCGTACAATATTCCAATTTAGGTTTGGCTTTATTTGATACATTCAACACAATTACTAGGTGAAATATTAGCAGTTGAATGCACACATAGTATATCTACTTAAAAAAATGAATAATAAGAAATATAACATGCTGACTACTATTACAACTCACAAAAACTAAGCTGGTAGAACTAAAGATGGCCATACTGACTGCAATGACAATTAAGGTTTGTTCTTGGTTACATCTCATGTTAATGCATCATCCAATGAACACATTAATTTCCTGCATTTCAGGACCAGAATTATGCTTGAAGTTCGCCCTGGAAAACGTTACCTTTACCAATGATACCTTTGAAATAAATAACCATAGGAAGCAGGAGCTCATGAAATTATGAAGAACGTTTGTTGGTGAAATGCTGGTCGTTAATTTTCCCACTCAAATATTTTCTGTAAGATGCTTTTGTTAGATATATATAACTTGCTATAAGCATCCATCTTTTATGTCATTGTAGATGCAAATTATGAATGTATATGAAGTAAATGTTTAGCAGGATTTAGGCGGGCGCCGTATGCGCCTGTTGGAGAAAATATATTGGCAAGTTCAGTTGGTGTATAGTTTTATTTATAAGATTTTAATGATTCAGCAAAATCAAATTTGACTCATGGTTTCCGCTAGCTGGGGTTGCCTTGGATATTTCATTGATCAGGTTGGGCCGCCGGGTGAGTGCTTTTGTATTGTGCCTGCTCTCATGAGGCTGTTCACAGCCAGCCAGTCAGGAAAAAAAATATCAAAAAAATATTATAACCATTGCAAACTCAGAGGAGCAACACCACTTATCACCATTAAAAGACCATAACGTCATACTGATAGATCTGCATGTGTAGTTATTTGTGTGTTTGTTTTTGCCTCGTGCATATCATGGTATTGAGCTATGTTTACCATTTTGAAAGTCAACCATCATTTTACAATATATTATGTACAAGTGTATGTATGTCTGAGAGAGAGAGAGAGAGAGAGAGAGAGAGAGAGAGAGAGAGAGAGAGAGAGAGAGAGAGAGAGAGAGAGAATAGTCTTCTCCTTGGTTTTTAATGTGGCAGTCTTTATATGCTTGTATCAGTCCATAGTCATCTTTATGGACATGCTCTTTATGGTACACCCAAAATACCGAGCACTGGAAGGCTCTTTTCCCTAGATCAGCATCTATTCTGAAAAGGTAAACTGACACTAATTATACGGCAGCAATCATTAGTGACATTACATCACAAGCAATGAGAGAGCAGTCAGTTACCTAACCAAAATCCCTATTCATAGCCTCATGAATAAACACAATCAGGATAAAACCCTATTGAAACCGTGAAAGGACCATTTTTTACTCGGCCTTTCAATTTGAGTTATACAATCATTTGGAAGAATGGATATTGCTCTAAATGTGCAATGATTTCCTCATCAATCATGCTGCAAAAACGCAAGGAAAGGCTCTTTATTGAAAGCCATTCTCCCTGAATCTGGAGGAGGTTGCAGTTCAGATTACCTTGAATAAGTCACGGGGAGAGAAACTAGAAACCACTCTTCTTTAAGGGCCGGTCAGAAAATATCAGTAGGGGTGTGGGCACTTTTGTTGGAGGGGGGGTCTCAAAAAAATTGATATATCGGAAATGAAGCAGTTCGCTTTATTAAATCATACACAGTCTTCTCTAAACCTTCAACAGTAAGAAGGATGGGAGAATTTTAAGAATTTTAATTATGCAGGGCATTTGCGGCTCCGTCAGCATTGACACCAGATATTCTTGAATTTAGTTGATGGTGTGTCTCAATTATCTTGATGAATGCATATATTTTGTGCCAATGGTTGATATATTATATCTTGATGTGCTTTAGTCTTTATTAGTTTGCATATTTGTTTTGTCAATTGTTGATACCTGGTTGTAATGATCTTTGGTAATTTGCATATTTATGGTTGTCGTGGTTACTCCTGTATGAGGTGCGTTCATGCTGCCGACATGCCCCATCTCTCTCCTGTCTGTACATCACTATTGATCAGGCCTGAGTGATTCATCGCTCTCTCAGGCTTCGTCATACAGCCAATAAATTAAACCTGCCCTAAAAAATACAACTCTATTGTCATCCAGTATCATTCTGTAGGAACGCATGTCACAGGTGGTCCTACCATTGCTTTGTGAAGTGTCTCTGTGCATGTGTCATTGCTTGAGGTCCATAAATATATAGCTGTCGCTACTTTGCATATCCACCGAATGGACGATTCGTAAAGAGTTGAAGGCAATTTCTTCCAAGCCCTTCTTTTCTATGTAATTGTGATAGTAGCTTAACTGTTGAACTATCAATAATGATATATAATGATGATCATGCTGACCATGCACTGGAAGGGTTATAGTGAGGAGGGCCAGAGAACCAGGTTAGCCGTTTGGCTACAGAAAATGGTGGCTAAGATAAAAAAGATTTTGTCGGCCTGTTATTTGTTTGAGGTAGTCCTCTTACGAACAACATTTTCTTTGATGTTTACCTTTCTTTGAGCTGGGCTGTTTTCTTTCCATCTGGGGATCTTGGAAACTGAATTACGATTAGGGTTAACTCCCAGTCAGGGGCTTAGTCACCTATGCGTCCAGCGTGTCATTTGGACACCCATTAAACACTGTTTTTTGACAGTTTGGACACCCAAAAGTTTAGGTCAGGATTTGCTGATGATGACAAGTTCAGAAGATAGTGCATGTAGTGTCACTCCTACAATACAAACAATGCAGTTACTGGCCTTAAAGAGCAAAATCTGTAGATATATATGGTTTATTTCATTAGAAGTGTGAACTTTGTACCACACTTTGGACACCCAAAAGTCTGTGAAACCTTTGTTTTTGACACCCTGTTTCCAAATATTGGCTAAGACCATGCTCCCAGTATGTAACTCTAATATTCAGCCATGTCTGCAGGGGTTACATACTTGTGATTACCATCAAGACAAGACTCAAAAGAATTTCATTTATGTGTTTTTCCTTTTTGGTATGCAGAATCTAATAGAGCTTAACTGCTTAAACATCATTGACTTTTGTTTAGAACTATTTATGGTCAGCAATTAAGTTCCTGGAGTATAAAAGGATTGCATTTGAATTTTCTTTTTTTCTTTTTTGCTTTGGTTTGAGTTAAGCTCCCCTATGTGCAGAGTCTCATATTTTAATGAGATTTTTTTCCTATTGTCAAGCTTGTATATTTCAACAATGGACTTGCCGGAGTTGTCTCAAGTATGACGTCTCATGGGGAGGTAGACTGCAGTACACTTAGTTATCCACAAGTTTGAAAGGAATAGAACTCGTTCATGTTGAACTTTTCTCTGATCAATCTATAGCTACCCAAATTATTGATTTAGGAATGATTTATGCTCATTCATTCATAATGATTGGACAACAAGAAAGAAGTTAAGCACACACACACACAGTCACACACACACACGCACACACACACACACACACACACATGTATGTGAATACTTACTCCTGAACTGGACTTGAAATATGCAAGAATTGTTGTAGCGGATATAGCATTAGATCATAAACCTGCCAGTGCATGGAAAATAAATTGAAACAAATTCATTAAAAGTACAAAGCAACATTTTCTTTACAATTGGAAATTCATTTTCTGGTGTCATTGTAATGCTAAGCAATATCGTTGCAATACTTTCAAATCTAATTGCAATTCTTTCCAGTCATATTGCATTGCTTTCCGGTATCATTGCAATACTTTCCAGTATTATTGCATTGCTTTCCAGTATCATTGCAGTGCATTTCACTAGCATTGCAATACTTTCCAGTGTCATTGCAATGCTCTCCAACAGCATTGCAATACTTTCCAGTATAAATGCAATGTTTTCCAGTATCATTGCAATGCTTTCTGGTAACATTGCATTGTTTTCCAATTTAATTGCAATACTCTATCATCTTATTACAGTGGTTTCCTGTATCATTACAATAATTTCCAGTCTTATTGCAATACTTACCAGTTTAATTGCAATACTTTCCACTATATTTGCAATACTTTCCAGTATCATTGCAATACTTTCCAGTATCATTGCAATACTTTCCAGTATCATTGCGATACTTTCCAGTATCATTGCTTTTATTTTCCAGTATCATTGCGATACTTTCCAGTATCATTGCAATACTTTCCAGTATCATTGCAATATTTTCCAGTATCATTGCGATACTTCCTAGTATCATTGCGATACTTTCCAGTATCATTGCAATACTTTCCAGTATCATTGCAATACTTTCCAGTATCATTGCGATACTTCCTAGTATCATTGCGATACTTTCCAGTTTAATTGCAATACTTTCCAGTATCTTTGCGATACTTTCCAGTATCATTGCAATACTTTCCAGTATCATTGCGATACTTTCCAGTATCATTGCATTATTTTCTAATTTAAATGCAATACTCTCAAGTACCATTGCAATGTTTTTAGAGTCATTGCAATACTTTTTAGTTTTATTGCAATATTTTCCAGTATCATTGCAATATTTCCTAGCATTATTGCAATACTTTCCAGTATAATTGTAACACTTTCCAGTATCATTACAATGCTTTACAGTACAATTTTATTGCTTACTAGTTTCATGGCAACACTTTCCAATACAATTTTAATACTTTCCAGTATCATGTTAATGCCTACCAGTCTTATAAGAATACTTTCCAGTGTCATTTTCATGCTTACCAGTCATATTCCAATACTTTCAGTATAATTTCAATACGTTCCACTATCATATCAATGCATTCCAGTATCATTGAATACATTCATGAAGCATTTCAATACTTTCCAGTATCATTACAATGCTTTCCAGTTTAATTGCAATACTTTCCAGTATCTTTGCAATACTTTCCAGTTTAATTGCAATACTTTCCAGTATCTTTGCAATACTTTCCAGTATCATTACATTTCTTTCCAGTATCATTGCAATGCTTTTCAGTATCATTGCAATACTTCCTAGTATCATTGCAATACTTCCTAGTATCATTGCAATACTTTCCAGTATCATTGCCATGCTTCCTAGTATCATTGCAGTACCTTCTGGTGTCAATACCATACTGTTCATTCAGTCAGGTCAGGGCAATGTGTAACTCTGAGAGATAATATTGCTTACCACAAGTGGTAGAGTGACAGCCAAGGACTACACCAACTTTATTTTGGACATGTGGATTTAAATCATCTATGTGATACCACGCTATTAAAGAAATAAGGAAAGGTTAAACATTGAATAGGTGTTATTAAATAAGCATCATACTGTGATAT
Organism: Maea johnstoni; assembly: GCA_963942565.1. Classification (NCBI taxonomy): domain Eukaryota; kingdom Metazoa; phylum Annelida; class Polychaeta; order Spionida; family Magelonidae; genus Maea; species Maea johnstoni. The sequence goes on along the minus strand of OZ012689.1, from coordinate 48,997,544 downwards.
TTGTTTGTGAAATATTGAGAGTTGCCAAAATAGTAATGAAAGGATCTCTTTGTTTGTACTCTAGGCTGTAATAGATATGTACAATATAGGCATTCACCGTACTACTTCAAAGACTGGCAGTAAAATGTGAGCCAGATAGTGGAGGACTTGTGTTGTAAAAGTGGCCTTCAAAAAGGGTGGTGTCCGTTCTAGAGTAGCTCTAGAGGGCCATAATTAGAGTAATGCGATTGGACAAATACACAGCATCCACCCAAAACATCAACGGGGGCGGCACTTGAGGAGAGTTCAGGGTAAGATTCAGATCAACTTTTCGGCTTTTGATATTAAAAACAACGCTTTCTCAGAATGGTATTACCTTACTGGTTAGGACATTATCAGTGACAACAGGCTTAAATGGGTTAACCCACAGCCACACATTACACAGGGCAAACGACTACAGTGAACAGTCTGCCATACGCACACAGAGTGCAAGTCTATTCATAGCGCAGACCTTGACACTAAATTGGTGGTTCAGTTAATAGGAACATGTGAATACAGAACATATATGTCTATGAGAAAATGGGAAATTTTATAATATATATCACACAAAATGGGAACATTCTGTAACCCATCCATTTCCAGCTGATCTCACACAAAATGGGAATTACTATTTTGGTAATATATTTGTGCAAACAGCATATTTTAGAAAATATTTCAAGAGGAAAGGTTGATCTGAAACCTATCCTCAACTCTCTTTTGAATATTTTACGAACTTATGTATAATTTCCCAATTTATTTCGAAATTATTCAGAGGAGCAGATATCACTGGTCAATGAGATCTCCTGGCATGAATGGGTTGACAGAATATAAGGAACAACTTCCATTTATAGATATCATTCACCTTTCTCCTCATCATTTGTGAGGTAGTGTTTCAGGTACGGCAGATTGAGGAAATGTTGTTCAGAACCCTATCCTCATCTCTCCTTTGAATATTTTACAAACTATGCATTATTTCCCAATTTATTTCCAAATTATTGAGAGGAGCAGATGTCATTGGACAATGAGATCTCCTGGCATGAATGGGTTAACAAATTATGATGAGTTAACTTTCATTTATATATATTGTTCACGTTTCTCCTCATCATCATTTGTCAGTTTGTTTCACGTACAAGAGATTGTGTGCATATCCTGAGCATGAACGGGTTAAACAATTCTTTTCTGCCTGGCCTCAAAAAGGTTTGACTATTTTGATGACACCTTTCAAACTTACCCAACCTTTGGAAAACTGTGCGGCTAGTTGCCTCTTTATTGTTGAGCCTTCAAGGTTTTCACTTCATGCTGCATGCAGGTGTTTATAGCAGCGTGGAGGGTTTTGTTGTGTTTGTCCTGGCCGCCTAGCCGTGGGCAGCCCTGTGTTGATGTTTTATGAAATCCTAGCTCCTTTTCATGACTAGATTACCGCTCTCCATACCGACTATAGAAGCCCGTCAGAAAGGCGTGATATTTCATACAAAATTGGACATTCCCCAGCTTTTTAAAAACCTTAACGAATAATTGTGTTAGATACATAGGTTAAAGGCCAAATGAAAAACATCAATAGTGTTATTTGTCTTGATATTGCCTTTTCTGGATGCAATGTTTTGCATAAAATTAGACGGGTTAAGCATCTTCATATGCTTAATGCTTGTTTATGCTTGATATATTATTTAGTAAAACTTGTGGGCAAATGCAAATCCTTTTCTTTTCGTATTGATGCCCTTGACCTTGATATCAGTATAATATTTAATTACCTGATATTTTAAACCAATTTGGATATTCCCCAGATGTAAATAGAACCTCAACAAATATACTGATTTTGATATTGGTGTTAACTCTCACAAATATGTTTTACTATAATACTGTGTGTTACATTTATACAAACCTTGGTTTTAGTCTAAAGTGGTCCACATTAAGGGACCCTCCAAGGCGTAAGTGCCCATACACTCTGGAGTACAGCTGGTCAGTATCTCAATCTAAAGTACTACTGAAAATAACTTAAGAATTAGGTCGAGAATTTATCGAATAATTAATGGAGAGTTTTTGTTTTGGCTCCTGACCAACATTTCTCCATCAAATATTTAAAAAATATTTCCAAAAGACCCATTACCCTTTTGTGTGTTATTCACAGGCATGGATGATTTAATTAACAGGTCAAAGGGTGGGTTATGCTGGGTAAGTGGTCTGAGGCATTGCCACTAACTTGTATCTTTCTCTCACCACTGCACAGCTTCAATTCTGCCTTAAGACATGCGAGAAAGTAACCAGTGACTTGGGTTTAGGCATTAGTTTTCCCCATGCACTGTTAATTGTAACTCAACCTCTAGAACTTTTTCAGAAGCATGCTTTATAGCTAAAATAACATCATCAGAAAGGTGGGACATTCAGAGAGTAGTTTTCATTAGGCACTGATCTGGTGACAAATGGGTTATATGATTAGATGTAAACCTCTGTGTGATAATTGTCTGGTTCCTAGTATTGGCTGTAATATTGTGTAAGCGGTACACGCTAAGAATCCTACCACATTGGCCAGCAGCCAGCTCCCCTCCTGGGCCTCCAGGTAACACACAGCGAGTACCTACTACAGCTGATGGGGAGTAGCTCCACAGTAAACCGAACAGCATGTGCTGAAATTCAGGGAATGTGTTTTCTGAAGAAGGGTGGAGGATGTTATAAGTTTGATGATGAAAATCACGCTTTTCTAAGTGTAAGCTGCAGATGTCAGTAGTTCCTGGTAATTAAGCTATAGTTACTAAATAAGAATATCTTAGTATGAATAAGTATTTGCACTGATATGAGGTATTGGCAAGAGATGATCCCACTGTGCATTGCTTTTCCCCTGAAGTTTTATATATAATAGTCACCCTCATGCATTCATCTATATCTGAGGATGTTTCCAGGATTTTAGAATGGTTATTCATTTTGAAAAGAAAGACTTACAATTACTGAGTAAATATTGAAGGTCTGCATTTCTCTCCTTGTGTTTGTGCGTTAGGGTGATACTAAAGAGCCCAATTTATGAATCTATGATTTTTGATGAAATGCCTCAGATGTGTGAATAAAGCAAGAGTGTAGAACCGAGTCCTGAGCATACATATGTGACTTGACAGCTAAATGGTACTTTCTTGATTACCAATTTGGCCAGTATTATAAAAAATATATTTTCAAAAAATTATGATCCTATCCTCCTTCCCTATACTCATGCCAGAGTAGAGTTTGGTTTATAAATCAAGGGCAATGTTAATTACCTTCTGTAGTCAAAATCAAACATTTCATTTATCATTGTTTATTTCAAATACAAGTTTCATTGAACAAAGCAATAGTAATACCAATGTGATTTAACACTTTAACAATGCCAATTATACAGAGATATATCACATTTTGACGATCTTCATAAGATTCAATCTTTTTGAATCATAGCTAATAAAAAGATGCAGGATATTCTAATTTGACAGTTAGCATTTGCTATTCATATTTAGGAGATTATACTACAGATGTGGAAAAGACATTGTTTTGAATATGAGATTTGCAAAAAATACAATTATGTAAAAATTGAATTTGATTTGTCTTATGTTTGTCTTTTAGGTGGCATCAGGATGTAGGGTAGACAGTGCGGGACATTCAGACTCTTGCAGGTGATGGGTAGGTACAGGTTTCCACATAGAGGATTTAGTTATAATGAGGGTGGAGGGGTATTTTTCTAATGAAGTCAATGGATATAGTGGTATTTGAAGTTATATCACATAAAGAGAAAATGTACGTGACCCAGCCTGTATGAAAAGCTAGACCCTTTTCATACAGGCAGCAGCCCCTATTATAACCAACCGATGCCTGGAGATCTCCTCCAAAGTGCCACCAGTGGTTCTACCATGCTTTATATGATGTATTAGCTGGGAGAATGGATATACAACGTTCCTGGTATTAGCAAGTATGAGTAAATAAGCAAAATAGTCCAAGATGAATTGTTTTCTTAGGGTGGTTCTGATCAAAATTTCTCCTTCAATTTTTTCCAAATATCAGTATGGTCAAAAAGATATCACAGAAATAGTCTGTCCACTTTTGCGGACTCCAGCCATTGAGAGGTTAGTGTATTGATCTATGTTGGGAAAGTAAGCAAACAAACTCAAGAAATCAGTGACTAGCCAAACCTGCCTTGATAACTAAATCCACCAGGATGATTTTGCAACTTTCTGCCCTGACAGTTCAACTCCCCATACCCAGCTCCAGATCTCTGTTCTACTTGCTCAGCCTTGAACCCTTTCTTTCTTGATTGCTGATGCTGATTGCAGTGGTTTGAACTGGTATAAGTTCGAGGCAAACCAGAACACCAACCTCCAGACCTCTGTTCTATTCATGCTGCACTTCCACAGCCTTGAATCCCCCCCCCCCCCCCCCAAGTTTACTGGGCAGATTTCTTATGGCTGATTGGAGTGGTTTGAACTGTATGCGTTAGAGGCAAATCAGAACACCAACCTCCAGACCTCTGTTCTATTCATGCTGCACTTGGGCAGCCTTGAATCCCCCCCCCCCCCCCCCCCAAGTTTACTGGGCAGATTTCTTATGGCTGATTGGAGTGGTTTGAACTGTATGCGTTAGAGGCAAATCAGAACACCAACCTCCAGACCTCTGTTCTATTCATGCTGCACTTGGGCAGCCTTGAATCCCCCCCCCCCCCCCCCCAAGTTTACTGGGCGGATTTCTTATGGCTGATTGGAGTGGTTTGAACTGTATGCGTTAGAGGCAAATCAGAACACCAAGCTCAAGATCTCTGTTCCTTCTACTCAAGCTACACTTGGGCAGCCTTGAATCCCCCCCCCCCCCCTCCGCCCCAGTGGGCTGATTAAGGTGGTTTTAACTGATTACACATATGTAAATCCTTTGAGTGCTGTGTCTACTTTCGTCCAACGCACACAAAGGCTAAAACCTTTGGAAACCATGCCAACCCTGTCATGTAGGTTTTCATTGGAAGGCTCTTACTGAGTACTCTCAGATGTGTACCCATTTGCCCGGGTTTCGGTCATTTTAGCCACCAGCAGCATAAGGGTTAAGAAAGTAACTTCTGTTTGGGCAATATTACCATATTTGTCAGGCTGTTTTTGGGCTGTTAGAGGGATGAAAGGGTTAAGAGACCACCTGTATTGCTATTGATGCCCATATGACTAGTCAGATAACTGCAGTTAGGATAAAGAAACATCTAACCATTGAATATGGGCAAGCAATTTAAGTAGTATTTAAAAGACTGCTACTGCCGTTTACCCCTGGTTCTGGAATCATGGACCATCTATTATAACCTATTTCCACAGTTTGGTTTGTATGCAATGATATCAGAGGCAGACCAAAACCTTGAAAACACTTCTTTTCTTATACTTGCCCCTTAAAAGGCAATTGAACTTCATTTCTCTGCAATGACCCAGAAGTAAATAAGGTGTTTTATCTGAATTAGAAATGGTGTTTTTGCAGAATAGATTGAAAGAAAAGTGATTTTTATAATAGAAATGGCAATTGTGGCTTTAGAAGCAGAAGGAGCTTTTCGGCCCTGTAAGTATGAATGATGGGAGATGGAGGAGAGATTCTTTTTGATGTTCACTTTGTGAGCAGAGTGAAAAGTAGGAGGGTTATATTGGTACAGTTTCAGTTATATACGTGCCTTCCCAGCCCTGCTGATCACCTCAAGGACAAACAGTTGCCTGTTTACATCGCATCACTCATGATGGTGGAGTCAGCTGAACCGTGAACCCCTCCATGCTCTCTCGATCAGCCTTGTAGCCATTAAGACTATCTCTGCACGTTAGCCTTTAGTTGTGCTAGTAGCACCAGACCACCTGTTAGAAAGACCACCTGGATAAGAAGTCCATCACGTCACTCATGATGGTGGAGTCAGCTGAGCCATGAACCCCTCCATGCTCTCTCAGCCTTGTAGCCTTGTAGAATATCACTGCACGTTAGCCTTTAGTTGTGCGTACACCTGCACCATACATGAGGAATAACACCTGCCTTACCAGACCACCTGTGTGAAAAGATCACACCTGGATATGAAGGCCATTTGAAATACTGACCCCTCAGGCTAATATAGAACTGATATTTGTAAACTGGTAGTTTTAATTGACACAGGTGATATTTTTTTATATTTTGTATTTTTGTCAAAACAGTAAACACACGAAAAGGCAGACACTACAGCAAAAACCTGTGCTGTTCAGTTCACTCATGTGTCTCATGTATGCGGCTCCTTTTATATTAGCTATAAGCTAACAATGATTTAAAGCAACAAGTCAGCTACTTCTGTCGTATTGACGTCATGCATACTGCTTCAGTAATCTTGAACTAAACAGAAGCTACTCATGGTCTAATGCAAAGATAAGATATTACCGAGACTCGTTCAGTTGCATTGGGCACCAGTCATAAAAGTTCACAGAATTGCTTAACGAATAAATAACCAAGAAAACTGCTATTACACAGAATGAAATGTAACTATAGAAATAAGGGTCACCCTCATGGTTGAGTGGTTGAACACACTAACCTGCAATTGTCATTTTCGCTCCATATCACTGATGTGCATGGTTCAGGGTTAATTGCCTATAACCTGAGGAGTGAGTCTTGTCTTGTGAATCAGTTGCCAGTGACTTGACTTGCTTGCTGGGTTTAGTCCTTTTCCTCACTTATAACCCAACTGGCCATAAACATTTTAAAAATAGCCTTTGTTTGAATTTTAGAAAAGGTTTCCTTCATCAAAAGTTCTGTCCATTTCCTACACTGAATTGAACATCAGATATTATTGATGAGAGGTTTGGAGTGAATAGGAAGAGGATGTAAACAAGTGAATGCATACTGATAGTTATTACTAAACCGGTAATGTAAACAGTTACATAGTGATTTATCACTTTGTAATAGCACATATAAACATCCTCTTTAGCGAAGAGCTTTTCTGTTTTCATAGCGAAGAATGTTCCCCTAGATAGCAATGGCGGGGAACAAAGTGTTGCCAAGATGGACATGATTTATTTAGAAGACAAACAGTAATTGTATAGACTTGCAACAGCATTTGAATATGGAAAATACTAAAATGTACATCTGATAAAGTTGCTATGTCGGGTTATCTATTTACCTTTTTGCCACCAGAACATTTTATAGGAGAAAAATTGTTCTGAACCATTTAATTACTCTCATTTCATTTCAACATTTTGTATCTTATTATTAAATGCTTAATTACAAAGTTATTCACAAAAGTAAGAAATGCCCAAAAGACACTTGTCGTGGAGAACTCCTGCAGGCATTAATGGGTTTAAATACTTTTCAAGTATAACCCTTTTATGAGGAAGACAGATGCAAATATGTTAACCCATTTATGCCTAACAGTTGTACCAAAATAATCATCTGATCATTTTGATAGAATCTTTATATCAAAACATTTTTCAGAAATGATTGGAAAAGGATAGTTAACCCATTGATGCTCGCAGTGTTTGAAAACACCCCAACATTTTTGATGACATCATTCAGGGGAAAGCAGAGTTGGGAAAATATTTCAAGGAGAAATGTCAATCAAAACACTACCAACCAACAACTCTCATTTAAATGTTTTGTAAAATCATCCTTTTTAAAAGTTATTCCCAAAAGTAGTGTAAATCCAGACGACAAAGGAACTCTTAAGCATGAATGGGTCAAACAGAATCCAACCTACAACTCTCATCCAGATATTATGTGTATCTATGGTAGATGAATTCAGGCATGACTGTGTAGAGATGGTGATTATTGCTGAATTGTTTTATCTGTTAGTTGTACCACCTAACATAATGCTTATTACAAGGTCTTCTTTAAGAGATTGACTCCTTTCAAATGTACCTGGTATAAGATGATTGTGTTATGTGTTTTTTTCATAACCAATTCTTGCCCGAGTTAGGCCTGACTTATTCTGAAACATAGTCATTATTAGTTAGAAAATTGATAAAGAAGGTAGGTCACTTAGGACCCAGCTAAAATATTTAGAACTTTAAACTATATTACAAATTTACGTGTGACTTCATTTTTTTTAAAGTGTCAAAGATCCTGATG
>OZ012689.1:48954483-48981983 GCA_963942565.1 Maea johnstoni | reverse complement strand
AACATGAAAACCTACAGTGACAGATAATTTAGTGCCTGTACCCCAAAACTATGGAATCAGCTCCCAAATAATATTCGGGCAGCTGGGTGGCAATCTTCAAACGACAACTGAAAACACATCTGTTCAAAGATGTATTTATCAAATAACTATGTGGATATCAACATCTATCCTTTGACAATAAATGTAATGCGCCTTTGAGCATGTTTATATGAAAAGGGCGCAATATCAAATGACAATATTATTATTAATGATAATAATAATAATAATAATAATAATAATAATAATAATAATAATAATAATAGTAATAACAATTGTAATGATAATAATAATAAATAATGATAATTATCAAGTGCAGAATGATTGTTATTCCATAGCTTTTACATATCAGTGAGAATTCCTAATTATTTGATGTAGGTCACTATTTTTAGAAATTTGACTCCAAATGTCCTGATTTGTGATTTCAAAGAGTTTATGTGTCAAAATGGTGACCGGAAACCCTGTTGACTAAGTCCTTGTTGATAGCAATAATAATGATTATAACCATGATAACAGCAATAATACTATTGGTAATGATAATAACCACAAATAGTATCAGTAAGATTCAGAATGAAATATCACTTTTAAACAGTTCTTGATACTATGCACCTAGAAGCATCGTGTGCAGCAGTTGTTTTGGTTGAGGTGCCTTTAAGAGGCAAGCTTTACCAGAACCTGATATGGTTTATGGGTGTAATATTCCTTGATGTGAGCTTTTTATGTAAGAACGGTGACTCAGTCCTTTCTTTGAAATCCCTGAAAGGTGGTTGACAGTTTATGTACATTTGGCTGGATGTGTTCAGTCACCTGCCCAGAAATAGCGTGAACTTTGGGGAAATATGGGTCACAGTGCTGGGGTGTTTTGCCGGGGTTTCACTCTGCTGAGCTATTACGAGCTGACCTTAAAAGAGGCCAGAAAATAGCTGCATGTATTAAAGATAAGTAGGAATGGCTGCAGTGATTAGAAAATGTCAGATATGACGCATGTGGGCTGCAGTGTTTATTATGAGGATCACGGAGGAAATCTGTGTGTTTATATATGTCATTATCTCTACTAACAGAAACAAATGGACATGGTGGTTGCGTCAGTTTCTACAATGAGACATACAGGCAAACATATATACATACACACATACATACACAAATACATATACACACACGTACATGCACACATACATACATACATAACTACACACACACACACATACATACATACATACGTACACACACACACATACATACATACATACATACATACATACATACATACATACATGCATACATACATACATGCAGACATTCATACATACATACATACATACATACATACATACATACATACATACATACACACACGCACACACACACATATATATATATATATGCGCACATACATGTTATGGCAAAGTGTATGCTTATAGATATGCCTACTCCTCCCCTTCAAGCACTTGACTATTATATGGTGTGGATCTGACTTTGATAAGTGTGCTGTTCCTTGGATGGATTTAAGAGGACGGAGATAGAACAGGTGTGTGTATATTTACCACTGTGATAGGCTCATAAATCATAATATCATTCCAAACCAGAGAAAACTATCGTGGTTACAGGCTCATACATATTCTATATTAGTATGCTGATAATGCATTCATTTGGATGGTGAAGTATCTGTCCTGATGACTTGCAATTATATTATTATATCTGCATGCATATGGCCACAACACACATACATGCACTCTTGCACTCACACACACATATGCACACAGACACACATGCACAAGCACACACATGCACACACACACACACACACACACACATGCTGAATCATTGCATATAATGCATAATTTTACTCTTTAATGTTTTACTCTATTTGATTTCATTTATTTATAGTGAAACTTGCATATTCTGAAAGAAAGGTCTTTAAATGAGGCTCTCATTTATACAAAGTATGTGAATTGCAAATGATATTATTTATAGGCCAAAATCATTAATAAAGTTAGCTTTAAATATAGATGTCCAAAAAATTGACTGGTTCAACTAAATTCACCCCTTTAAGAAAATTACTTTATTCAAGATATTTTGCTGACATGAATATTTATTCATTTGTCAGCCCTGCAGATGGTATGGCTATAGCTAGTTAAAAGAGTAGAGAACACATTAAAGTTCTCTCCGTGGGAATACAGCACTTGACACAATTGAGCCCTGCTTTATGGCACTCCAGTGTGCAGTACATACATACATGGCTTTGTTTGCAGCTGGGTATCTACAATAGTGTCTTGGAACGCTGACAAGAATACAAGGGGAAGGGATTTTCTCGTTAGCATTGAGAGTCAGTGCCCCTTTGTCCGTGCTGTTTAATGCTAGGTTCTGTGAGGCTGGCTTGGTACACGGCCACCTACAATCTTCCCCCAAGGTCAGTACGTCCTGCTCATGGCAAACTCAAAAGCATGCACTGTGAGTTTGCAGTAAAAAGATATTTCAGGTGCTAAAATCTCATGGATAGGATGTTTTTAGCTTGTAAGAACTTATAATAGTTGCCCTAACGGGATGAATCTTTTTGAATCCCGGGTTCTAACAAACCTTTCCTATTTTAAACCGTGTTAATCTTAAACCATGGTAATAAATTTTGATTCCTAAATGCCAACCTTATTTTGATTGAAAAGGAATACCCTCTTTAAAGACATGTACCTTAATTCCTACAATCAAATCCTCCATCTGTCATTTTAAATATTTGAAATAGTATCTGAACTCCTGTTTAAATGAATATCCTACCCTCAAATTTTGTATCTCAAACAGTAGTGCTTGTATCAATATAATTTTACAGTTTGTTATGAATCATTCTTGCTGGTTTGAAATAAGGTCCACTCTACTTGTTTTTTCCTGAATATATATCTGCAGTTAATGAATTCTAGAGAGAACCCCATACTCTGGTACAGCGACACCTCCATTAGGCATGACTTATACCCCTTTCAACCCTTAAAAATCTTGAAAATTGTCATAATGATAATAATAATAATAATAATGATAATAATGATAATAATAATAATAATAATAATAATAATAATAATAATAATTATAATAATAATAATGATAATGATTATAATATTAATGATAATAATAATAATAATAATAATAATAATAATAATAATAATAATAATAATAATAATAATAATAGTAATAATAATAATAATAATAATAATAATAATAATAATAATAATAATAATTATAATAATAATAATAATAATAATAATAATAATAATAATAATAATAGTAATAATAATAATAATAATAATAATAATAATAATATGTGTTTAAAGAGGGTAACTCAGTTCAATGGTAGGGATCTTCCCTGAGGCCCTCTGCAGCTGGCATGTTTACAAGTAGCTCGAGGGTCCCAGGGTTACATCTTGATTATCTGTATATGTGATACTTTTGATAATGGCAGTACTATAATAAGTGCCTGATACAAATCTTCGGAAAATATTGGAATGAAAGTCTCATTTTGAGAGCTGCTTGAACAGGTCTCCTTCAAATATTTTCCAAAATGGACTTTTGTTAGAGAGATATCACCAAAATGGTGCGGCTATTTTTGGCCACTACAAATGTGTTACTCTGACCTTTAAAGTGCCTCTTTGTTGTCACACTCATTACGCAGGGCTTTGATGTCAACACTGAGGCTCTGCAGGGGGTCCCCTTTGGGTATTGTTACCCTCCAACACCACTCACTGGACCACCAAGGCATTCAATGCACCAGAAAAGAAAGCATTACCCATTGAAAGGGCGTGCACTTTGGCCAGCGCCAGGAAATTGCAGCAAATTTATGGTTTTGTATTTCAGTGGTTTTCTGACTTGGCATCTAACTAAAGGCAAGAGGAGTAAAGGTGTGCATTTGTAAGAGGAGAGATGGTGAGGTGATAATTAAGATACCAGCATGGATCATCAAACTCGCCACGAAGAAGCTACATTCATAAGCTCTTGATACTAGATCTAGGATGACAAGTCAGGCAATATAAGCTCTCCGGGACGGGAAATGAAAATAGAGTTATATCCAATGTAACTTCTGCTATTCAAGCTAAAACGCCATTGACCTGTAGTTGAAACATCTGTGTCTGTATATTTACTTAGAAATTGTCTTCTGAATTTTCCCTACCTTTGAGAATAACTTTGAAATAAAGCATGATGCAGCGATGAAGAGGATTAAGTGCAGGAATTAAGCTGGTGACAGAGTACAATAATTCAATTGAAAAGAAACACTTGAAGCATGAATGGCTTAATTTAATTGTTGCAAAGAATAGGACGACACTCAATTTCAAGCCCCATCTTTTCTTAATAGGACCTGATATTACTGTCCTGCTGTCATTGTCCTTGAAGAAAGCTTAGATTCATCATCTAATTTGCTTGTATCTTATGTATGCTCAAATGCACTAGTAATTTGTTTTGCTTGGCTGGTTTTATAGACAAAAAGTGTAGATTAAAGGTAAAAAGTGTGAGTGTAGTCGTGCAATTAAGCCTGTTTTACCTACCTTTATAGCTTGGATCCTGGTAAGGGAGGATGTATCATCATTTCCACAGGGGCTTTTTCAGGTGATAAAAACACTAGTTGCCGGAAACCAACAAAGAAAGGATGGACAGAAGTGCGCCCACACATTTTGTTGCCTACTACTGCAGACATAAGATTTCCTGCAGGTGTGATGATGGAACATTTTTACATTAACCCATTGATGCTCAGACCTTTGCACTCTTGGAACAGTTTCATGTTTAAACTTATGGATGGTCAGAGTTTAGCACTTATCGAACAGTTTCACTTTAACCTGTTAATGCTCTGACCTTCACACTTATTGGACAGTTTCACTTTAACCTGTTAATGCTCAGACCTTCACACTTATTGGACAGTTTCACTTTAACCTGTTAATGCTCAGACCTTCACACTTATTGAACAGTTTCACTTTAACCTGTTAATGCTCAGACCTTCACACTTATTGGACAGTTTCACTTTAACCTGTTAATGCTCAGACCTTCACACTTATTGAACAGTTTGACTTTAACCCATGGATGCTAAAAAACTTTGCACTCAAGATTGGAACAGTTTCACTTTAACCTGTTCATACTCGCACTTATTGAACAGTTTCACTTTAACCTATTTATTGCTCTGACCTTCACATTTATTCAACAATTTCCTTTTAACCTGTTCATACTCAGACTTTCACTCTTATTGAAGAGTTTCACTTTAACCTGTTCATACTCGAACTTCACACATATTGAACAGTTTCACTTTAACCTGTTAATGCTCAGACCTTCACACTTATTGAACAGTTTCACTTTAACCTGTTAATGCTCTGACCTTCACACTTATTGAACAGTTTCACTTTAACCTGTTAATGCTCAGACCTTCACACTTATTGAATAGTTTCACTTTAACCTGTTAATGCTCAGACCTTCACACTTATTGAACAGTTTCACTTTAACCTGTTAATGCTCAGACCTTCACACTTATTGAACAGTTTCACTTTAACCTGTTAATGCTCTGACCTTCACACTTATTGAACAGTTTCACTTTAACCTGTTAATGCTCAGACCTTCACACTTATTGAACAGTTTCACATTAACCTGTTAATGCTCAGACCTTCACACTTATTGAACAGTTTCACTTTAACCTGTTCATACTCAGACCTTCACACTTATTGAACAGTTTCACTTTAACCTGTTCATACTCAGACCTCCACACTTATTGAACAGTTTCACTTTAACCTGTTAATGCTCAGACCTATGTGTGTGTGAGTCTGTATGTATTTGTACAACAGCATGTGTGGTAGTAAGGTTAAAGTGCCCTGCACAGGTAGCCAGTATAGTACCAAATAAGTGTCACCTGTATAGAATGTTGTCACCTGGTACCAGTAAAAGTGCCCTGCACAGGTAGCCAGTATAGTACCCAATAAGTGTCACCTGTATAGAATGCTGTCACCTGGTACCAGTAAAAGTGTCCTGCACAGGTAGCCAGTATAGTACCAAATAAGTGTCACCTGTATAGAATGCTGTCACCTGGCACCGGTGCCTCCCTTTGTTTTTTGGGGGGGGTGGTGAACAGTTGAGAGAGCAAGTTTACTGCTGAATAAATGCCCCTTGTGAAGAGAGCACCCACCTAGCTCAGTCAAGTACAGTGAGGTACCAGTTTCTCTTTGTGACTTAAAGCAGGCCCTTTATTTATAACAAAAGGAACTGAAGGCTAATAAAAGTTTCCAGAACTAAGAGAAGTATTTTTTCTTTGCTTCATTCACATTGGGCATTGGGCACTTCTATACCTCATGAAGCTTGGCATGAACACCAAGGAATTCCTATAATTTCCTCAGGAAAATCCCAGGGTACCCTTTGAAGTCTTGGTTGGTTTTGGTAAAGGAGGTGGTCTGAAAAGTGTTGTTGACTCAGTAGCATGTATGTTTAAAAAATTAGGGGCGGTAAAGAAGAAGGGGCTGGAGGGGGGGGGGGGGGGTTACTATACTCAAGCTCAATTGTGTTGATACTTATTGAAAAGACAAGTTTTTGAGAAGGTGGTTCATTTTCATAAGACAATGATATGCATGAGAGGGTGGGTTTAAAGGAACCCTCAAATTAAACATATTTTTGTGCTTGTTTGTCTTGAAGAGAGGCAGGCACTTTTCCGGTCATCAAACTATGGTAAACCCTTGACATTCAGAGGCATACAGCAGTGGACAGCTTTGAAAGTAACTCTTCAATAAGAATGACATTAGACATGCATTTGAAGAGGGATTTTTAAAACTAACAAGGATAACAGTTTTTAGTAAAAACATTTATCAAATTTAATTATCGCTTCTTTGTGAGGATATTTTAAAATATATCAGACTTTTCACGTGCATACTGCAGCTGTGAAGGAGTTATGTTTACAACCAACCAGGATCAGCCCTGAGTCATGAGACAAGAACAGCTAGAACAAAGCAGGAAGTTATCAAGTGCAGCAGCAGCACAGTTAGAGGAGGTCTTGTTTGTTGACGTATTAAGTTAGTATAATGTTAAGACGTCTAAAGGTACACAACTTAGCGGCGGCTTGTCTTATTTTACCAGGTGTACTGGGCGGGGAGGAGGAGCAGTTGATGAGGAGCCAAATATGATAACAAAATACTACTACTGGGTGCTCAAAACATATTGCTGGGCCTTCTCAAGAAGCTTATTATCTGTCTTGTTTTCCTATGGGTTGACCATATGCCCCTGGCCTCACCATACACAAAGTTAGCTCCTGTTTACACCGACTTTCAACCTTATTGGTTAAAATACAACAAGAAGTATTGCATCCAAGTAATGCAGTAAATCAATACATGAACTATTTGGTGATTATAAAGTCAGCTGCTCATGTATTATTTACACTGATACTCACCCAAAGTATTATGTACAATTATAACATAAGTTAATCACAATGTTGGATTTAATCAAGCTAATTCTGGTTTAAGTGTATATGTCATTCATCTACATTACAGGATGTGGCCACAGTGCCAGTCGTCCTGGACACTCCACTAGTGGAGCACACTGGATACAGCCATGCTTCCTGTCATTCGCACTCCCTAGAGAACGCTACCCACCTGGCCGGCACTGGCGTGCAGGTCCTTATCTATATGGGTCAAATGCAGCCAGCTAGTAGCAGTGTAGGATGGAGTGTTGACGCTAGATGTGACAGCCATACAGATTTCCACTTGCAGCAGAAAATTGAGTATAAAAGCGGTTTTAATAGAAATGACTACAAGAAAGTGGTATATTTAGTTTGGGAAGTATACGATACTCTGGCGTGTAGCTTAATATAGGAGTTTTAGCATGCTCTTGAGGGTTGTAAGTTATAACAAGTGACTTTAAAAATTCTGTGTGACCATATCCTGTCATGTACAGAAAAACCGTATATATGACAATGATTAAAGTGAAGAAATGAGAAGCCTCTTGTGTCCTCATATGATTATAAGAGAAGTATGGATAAAAGCTTAATTTCCTATATTCTCCTATGTCAATTACATAAAAATAATATAAGACCTTTAATACCCTTTCATGAATCTCCTTCATTTATGTATTTATTTGTACCTGGTGTCACTCGCGGTTGTCTTTAAGTCTGATGGATGTTTTCCTCTCATAACCATCCACAGGAAGTGTGAATGGTATTACTATTGGTGTGCATTAATATGCTTGATATTCATACTTTTTAAAGTTCATGTTGTACTTTGTGTATTGCTGTCTGAAATAATTTATCAAAATCAAACTTTTTTCTGATCAGCCTATTCATGTTTATATTACTTAATTATTTTGGTATTTATGAGAGAAAAAAACATTTTTTAAAGAATGAGCAAAGGAAGATATTTGTATTGTGATGAGCATTTCTCTGTGGAACATTTTGCAGATGATGCTTTCATGAGAAGAGTATGAGAAAACTATCAGGCCTTTGTGGTCTGTGCTCTTGGGCTGTGATTGGGTGAAGTGCTCATCATAACAATCGGAATCCCCCTCCAAAAGTAGTCTCCCTATAAGTCTATAGCACTTATCAAGAAAATATAACTTAAAACATGAATTCATAAACCATTTGAAGAAAAGCAGGTTATTTTGATCAACAGACCTTGGTAAGAGATGGCTTTGCTGTTGTGTCTAAACTAGAGGGACAGTCAGACCATGGAAGAGATGGCCTTGTTGTGTGTCTAAACTAGAGACAGTCAGACCATGGAGGAGATGGCCTTGTTGTGTGTCTAAACTAGAGGGCCAGTCAGACCATGGAAGAGATGGCCTTGTTGTGTGTCGGAATTAGAGACAATTATCTGTCTGCGGCCAAGTAAGTCATGGCACAGTCATGCCCCATGTCCGCTAAATACTGGCTGCTCTGTATTGGAGGTGACGTTCATTGTGTGCGTATTGTGTGTTGAGTGCACTGACTCGTCTGTACAGCGGTGAGATTACAGTACACACCGCCGTCATCAAGCTTTCTACATGACCGCTCTCCTACAACATCTTCTCTTGTTCATATGTATAGTACTGCAGGTCCATGCGTGTGGCAGTGGTAGAACAACAAACCAGCTAGAGCCAATGCACAGTCACTCAACTGCATACAGTGATACACACAGCCTCCAACTAAGACTCAGACAGACAAACACATCACGGCAAGGACGAGGGAACTTTGCAATGTATAATTTCATTTATTAGGCTTTTTCTATTTTGAACTGAGGACAGAAATAGACAAAGACAATAGGGTGAGGAGCGAAGAATTTTGACCAATGTTGATATATTAGTGAGGCCTAAAAGCTTATCTCAATTAAGAAGAGAATGGAAATCAAAAAGGTCATGAAATTCAGGGTGTGATACTTAGAATGACCTATTACGGACTCACCAGACTTTATTTTCCTGGTCCAGCACAGTTCAATTGAGCCTCAAGGCATGTGAGGGAGTTGTCAGTGACAGGCAGTAGATGGGGCTTACCCAGGTAATCCTAAGTTCCTCCACCAATGGCAATAACAATTCGCTAGTAATGATTCAAGCTTAACATTGCAGAAAAGTGATGATAGATGAAATAATAAAATTCAAAATCTACATTTCAGGTCACACTTACTTATTTGGTCTGTAACTACAGCATATTAGTATGTGTCATCCAAATGATTATGAAGTAGTTACGACTCTTCTTCATTTTTCATTTGTACCAAACAACCAGGATATCCTAGACAAAAACAAGTTAAGGGTAGTATTAAGTCCTACTGGGGAGAAGGGGTTAAATATGTATCTTCCCACGCTGCTGCTAGCGAACTGCAAAACACTCGCTCACTCACACACGCACTCACGATCAGTGCGTAACTGTACTTGTGTTTGCACGGACTAGCGGCAGCGGGATAGCCGAGACATTTAACACGACTCTCCCCTCGAGTGTCGGGCGATTAAAAATTCATGTCAGCCATACTTATGAGATTTAGCCGATCACGTCATGAAATGAGCATAAGCAGCTCATCCGTGGGTGATGTGCGACCTAATTCCCAGGTGATCAAATAGAGCTGGGCTACTTGCAGGATATTGACACTTATTAGCTTCATCACCTTCGTCAGGTGTATTTAACCCATTGAAACTTCCTTATGGTTCCTCCAAAAATTGTCGTCTGGATTGAAGATACTTTTGATGATATCTTTTGAATTGAGAATGATTTTACGAAATGTTTGAAGGAGAATTGTTGGTAATGTTCTGATCAACATTTCTTCTTCAAATATTTTGCATATTATATGCTATAGCCAAAAAGAGTTGTTAGGCTGTTTTTGGTTGTTGTTAGCATATACGGATTAACCCTTATGCTGCTGGTGACTAATTTAACCAATACAAAATTCTTCAAAAAAACAGAGCTTAATTCATACAGAAACTAATCAACATTTTCCAAAATGTTCAAGATGCTCTTTTGGAAAATTAGTCTTAAAAAGTTTTTTTGGCCAATATTTCAGGTTTGAATGGTTTTATATTGCTGTATATCAAACAATACGATGACCATGTCTTAAATATGTCATTATTATGGCCTAACCAACTCGTTTGAGCCCTGTGGGGCCAGAATCAGTTGTTTTTGTTTGTATATTCTCTACATTTCTTCCTAACATTTAGGATGGATCTGGGATACTTCAGTTAGGTCATTAGTATGATCATAGCTCAGTCAGACAGGAAATTCATTGCATGTGTGCTGGCTGACCTTGTACTCTTTACAAAACAAGGAGACGTACCATATCCTGTCTTTAGAGCGTGTCCATTGTGGGACCGTCTGATAACACTGTGGCGGTGATATCAAAGCTTGAGACGCAGACAGTTTTTGATTAGAGATTGCAAAAACTATGCAAAAATTACTTACAGATGCAGTTCAGCTCCCTTTGGTGGATTTAGTAGAAAATAATTTTGGGTACCTACAGCTTTCTTATAGTTTATAGTATTATTTAGGTAGGAGATGAGAACTAAGACAACTTGAGTAAAAGGGGTTGGCATGCCAGTGATTCAGGTGTTGGTTTTTCTTCATAATTAAATAATTCTTCATTTTATCCTTAACGCATTTGAGTCTAGAGTGCAGACAATTGCTTTGACAACTTGGAGAAAAAATTCTCAAATACACTTACTTTAAAATATTCAGGTAGTAGCAGATAAACCCACTACGATCAATGATCTTTAGTATGATTTTCTTTCTAAATAAATATTGCTGTGATATTTCCATGAGTCTGACTCTGTGTGTGCTCAAATTGCCAATTAGGGGTAAAACATGGAATAAGATATTTTACAGTCTAATTATCAAAAAGAAATATGAAAATTCTGAGTGAGATGGTGGAGAAATGAATATTTAGGGTAATGCTTATATTAAAGATATTGAAGAGTGTTGCTTTAAGTATTTTGGAAAATCATGCTGCTCACTACGGGTACAAGGTTTTACAATGTATCACTTCTGTCTTTGTCTACTGTTGGTAAAATCTTACCTGTTAAATTACCTGTTGAGCAACAGCTCAATGCAGAAACTCACATATAACTGTAGCTGAGAGATGTATCACTTTAAAGCAGTGCTAGCAGTTGCTAAACTGTACAACTTACCTGTAAGTGGTACTGTATTTCAAGACTACCAGGACTAGCTGCATTGTTTCCGCTGTGAAAATTGGCACTTTTCTCGACTCCTTCCGATATGTTCTGAATTCATGCTGCTTTATTTCTTATTTATTTTATAAAGTATCATGCATTCAGAAGGTGCCATTTAAAAGGAACCTGTGAGCAATTGAACAGATATACAAATATCTCTCAGGCTGAACGTAATTATACGTTTATCACAGGAAAACCTTTTGAAAAATATTTGAAGAATAAATCATAATCAGCATCAACCTATAACTTCTCTGTCTCCTTTGATTTCTTGAGACTTTGTATTTCATTGTAAAGTTGTTTTTGAGTATGGAATACCTAGGCAACACATGCCGAGTAGAACTGTAGGTGTGATAGCAGGGTACACTGGCTATGTACAGAGGACACATATTTGGAAAACGTGATAAAACATTCGCTGAGCTCTAGTGGGTGAATAAACACACATGTTTTCCCAGTAGCAACTAGAGCTGAAAATGGGTTACCACAATATTTGGTTGATTTTCTCTCTTACCATTCTAGTGGTAATGCTTTTACAAATATTCCAAGGAAGTTGCATTTGTCAGAGCGCTGTTTGCCTATTTGAAGTTGACATAACCAGTTTGGATTTAGAGTATTAGAAAGGTTGAGCTATTTAAAGGTTCTGTAGTAATGGAAAGTCAGGAGAGGGATTTAAGGACACTATCTATGTGTAAAACCTTTATACTTTTAGTCGTATTTCAACTTTTTTCCTCTGACTCTGACCTTGCTCTTTCCAAACATCGATGCTTATAGTACCTTACTGATTTGTACCCTAACCAGGCCAGTACGCGTTCCCTGGAACAGGTTTTCTCTATGTCAGGTAGGGCTACTGGGCTCTACCTGGAAATCATCCAGTTGCCAGATGATTGTAATGGTATCAAACACATGCCCAAGGTGGTTGATTTTGTGAAAAAGTTCTCTTTGAAAGATGTTGCGTGTAGAGAGTTTATCTCGCGGGCATCTACTTTGGCTTGCTTAAAAACGGGTCGATACTATGAAAAAGTTTCTAAAAAAGTCTGTAAAACATTAGGACTCATTTTCAGCACCACCTATTTGAACAGTTACTGGGCCTTAGAACTATCAAATACTGTGCTATGTTAAGGTATTCAGACATGGAAGAATTCGCTTCTTTTGCATAGTCGTCTGAGGGCGCAGAAATAAAACATGTATAACTAACAAGTAACCTGTGTACTTGTGTGCGAAATTGGCTACAGGGCATCTTCCATCCTTACCCTTTCATTGGGCTGTCAATTCTCTCCCCTTTTACTTTTCAATATACTGGTACTGCCATCTCAGCTAGGTTAATCATCTATTGTTGTTTTACTGTTTTATTATATTTGATACAAATTTACTCATATGCTGACAATGTTTAAACTCAATAATGATAATGTAACATATAGGAGCATTATGGCTAAACATCTAATTTAACTGCTAGGTTTACAGTCCTATTGGAACTATTGTAAGTTACGTATCACCCCAGCCCACGATGTTACTATGACTGGAATACTTAATGCCATTAATTGGAGGGAAGACTCAGAAATTACGCCTTCGTTTGAGCTCTTTCCCTGAAGTTGCAAAACCAGAAATGTTGGCTGCGGCTTCTTTTTACTCTTCTGTGTATAAGAGATTTTTTGCTACTTCCTCATCAATATTGTCAAAAGCTTTAGAAATGACTAAATGTGGGCTGGCCTGGCTATATAGAGAGCCACTCAGCCGGCAAGGGGAGGCTGCACACAGAAACAGATGGCTGCATCTCAGAGGCGATGTTTAGTGACAGTTCTGTACAGGTATATTCATCCCTGTATAGAGCATGTTTTGATCCTGTTGCGATTAGGGAGCTGGGTATCCGGGAGTATCTATGGTAGTCTATAGTTTTCGTTGCTGTGGTTCGTAGTTGTCCCTGGGTACAGTTACAGGTCAGATTAGGTAGCTCCGTATCTGGGAGCAGTAGCATATACAAAAGCAGCTCAAGGGGTTCAATGCACCCGTGTTTACAATTCAAAATATTGATTTTCTTGCTAGGTATTTCTCTCTTTTCTTTAGTTTTTACTAAATTATCTGCCTCTATCAGGTTAAACAAACTTCCCTCATACAGGATGAACATCCTTCAAGGAAGTCCTGGATTGGTCCCTGCATGAGCTCCCAGTGTTTATCTGGGCGCAGGCGACATCAACTGAGAGAAACAACAGTCAGATGAACTCATAGGGTCAAGTTGTAATTAGGGTATGGTGGTATTTAACTTAAAGGGTATGATTGTTACTTAGGGTATGGTGTTAACTAAGGGTATGGTGTTAACTAAGGGTATGATTGTAACTTTGTGTAGGGTTGTAACTTAGGGTATGGTGGTAACTTAGGGTATGATTGTAACTTTGTGTAGGGTTGTAACTTAGGGTAAAGTTGTAACTTATGGTATGGCGGTAACTTAGGGTAACGTTGTAGCTTAGGGTATTATTGTAACTTAGGGTATGATTGTAACTTAGGGTATGGTTGTTACTTAGGGTAAAGTTGTAACCTAGGGTAAAGTTGTAACTTAGGGTAAAGTTGTAACTTAGGGTAAAGTTGTAACTTAGTGTAAAGTTGTAACTTAGGGTATGATTGTAACTTAGGGTATAACTTAGGCTAAAGTTGTAACTTAGGCTAAAGTTGTAACAAAGGGTAAGGTTGTAACTAAGGGTATGGCGGTAACTCAGGGTAGGGTTTTAACTTAGGGTAGGGTTGTAACTTAAGAGTATGGTTGTAACTTAGGGTATGGTGGTAACTTTTTGGCTTTGGGGCAAGTGGTGCCCCTGTTTTAGGGAAGCTTTCAGGGCCCGACAAAATACTTGCAACAAAATTCTTGACAATAATTTTTTTTTTTAAATGCTGCATGCTTTTCCCGTAATGTAATACTAATAACACAGGAATTAAACCTATTTCTTGTTAGGTGTCATTGCTATATCTGGTCCTCAATCAGGTCTCTGGCATTCAGATTTTAGGGGCAAAAAGCATCTTTTAGTAACAATGTAGTATTCAATATTGGGATCTAAACATGATAAGCATTTACTATCTGCAGATCAGAGATTGATTGTAATGACGTTCAAGATCAGGAATTAAGAAAGATATTGGTTTGGGATCACTTAATTATCATCTATTACGCTAGATCTACTATTCTAAATTTCATATATATTTTTTTATATAATGTGTGCATGGTTAGGCACCACCCATTTAAGAAAGGTTCATTCATAAACATCTCACTTCAATTGGTTTGCTAACTTCACCATTCTCTGCGTGCAGAGTCAAAAGTGGATTTATGTTATCTTTTTAAATTTAAAATATGGTTAATTTTTGTGCAATTAAAAAGGCATATAGGCTATGGAAATCCTTGAATTTTGTAACTGAAGGCCTGTTTTTGTGGGATCGCTTGAATTCCTCGCACATAGTTCACAGGAAATAGGAGGATTACGAATTGTGTCCTGTTCAACTCATTGAAAATCGGAATAAATTTCCTACCTATTACACTTGAGGAAAAAGATACTTAATCTCCTTAATATTTTCTGCTCATACCTGAAAATGATCAAAAACAACCTTGCGTTATTCAATTACCATACTGATATTAATATTACAGAGTAATGTAGCCCTGGCTATTCTCAGTGTCAACAAGGAGGAGGCAGGTTGACAGACAGGTAGCATCATCTGCAGACACCTGTAGCACACCTTAAGTATGCACCAGTTTGTCTGTGACCCCTCATTAACCTGACACCTGCGACCTCCTCCCGTATACATGGCCCCACCTCATGCTAATCCTGCAGTGGCCCCGTACCTTGTGTTTCCCCATGGGGTGCTGGTGATGAGGTGTGCTGGTGTTGGGTATTGTCTGTGAGTGTGAGTGGGGCCTGGGGGTGCTATCATGTGTTACTATGTGATACTGAGGGGGCGGCCTCACAGCTCTCTCTGGAGGTGAGGATGATGTGGTTTATGTTCTCTCCGCGCTGAGGAGTCGCTCTCTGATCCTGGAGAAAGTAAAGAGGGCTGTCCATGTCCTGAGAGTGCAACCACTGCTCCTAGAGATCTCATGATTTATGGTTGGTTATATTCCCCATGGCCGTGCCGGGACGGCTCACTGTGGTAGCGCTTGGTACAGGTACTCGCCAGCTGAACTCTAGTCCCCTGCAAAAGTGTCCCTTGGATAACCAAACTTTTAACCGAATCTTTCATTGATAGATATATAAGAATTTAATATTCACATTATAAATGTCTAACTACAATATACGTATGAATGTATTGGTGAATCAGCTTCTAATAACATATCATAGGTATGATGTATGATATATTGATACATGAAACAAGTATAATATAATTTTTACAATTTTTTCTATGACATTAAGAATTGATTGTGTACATAAATATCTAACTGCTAGGTCAATGTGTGTGATTGCATTGGTAAATGGCTACTAACTATATCTTAGATATGGCGTATGATGTGATACGTCAGATACAAGTATTATAAATAGTTTATGTTTGTTTAAAGAATTTTTCTAAATGGTAAGTACTTCTTCAACACAAAACATAGTAAAATATCAAAGTAACCTTATGCTAAGAGTGAAGTTTCACTCAAGCCTAAGGACTCATTTGTAAATATTTGAGTCAAAACAAAAAAATATGTATATATATATATATATATATGTATATTTTTATATATATATATATATATATATATATATATATATATATATATATATATATATATATATATATATATATATATATATATATCTGTTATATTAGTGCACCAGTCCTATTGGAATATGTTATCATTCTGTATGAAGGTCAGATATGGGTGTATAGGTAGTGTCGCGTAGAGTACGTTCACCTTGAAGATCTGGTCTGTTTGGGAGAGTAATATTGTTACTGTGGCGCGAGCTGAAGCAGAAGGTAAACACGCTGAGGACCTCTGCTTCCCCAGCCAGAAAATATGCAAATAATCACTGTTAGCGCTACCTGTTATTTGATTGGTAGGAGATCATGCAGGTAATTTTCTCGACACATCTCTTCTGTGTTATTAGCACCCGCTGAGGGAGGCTCCTCAATAGTTAACCAGTGCTTACATCATAAACACGCACATCGTCTGACAACTTTCAACATAACTCTTTCAATAGAGGAATTCTTAAAGGATATTTGAAGAGGACTTCTTACATCCAGCATGGATAACAACTTTCAGTCAAATATTACTCAAAGCTGTTGTTTTTAAAATAAGATGTTGCCTTATGTGTCAGACTGTTTGTAGACTTCAGATGCGAACGGGTTCATTTCTGAAAATAAGTCTACAGCTGCAGGCAACTGTTCTGGACCAATAAGTTTCTCAGACCCTGATTATCTGATGTACTATCAACAAGTAACCTGCAGACAATGTAATTTAATTGAAATCTGATTTTAATGTTTTCAAATGAGTGAAGTTTCCTTAAGTGAACATTTACTTTTTTAAGGAAATATTGGCAAATGTGTCAGAATTCAGGCAACTCTGGGTAGAATGTTTTGATCTATTTGCACTTGGGGGTCACACATGGTCTCAGTCATCCTTTATTAACATATTAACGCACCAACTAAAGTGAGAAAATCATTTCAGGTGGTATTATTGAACCAAATCAGTGTAAGAACTTTCAGCCGAGAAGTTGTCGGGATATAGCTGTGGTATCAAGATATTTTCATATGCGTCTTGATCTAAACACCTCGTCCGTATATTAGTCTTTCCAGCTGCCATCTGTAACGATGCCACCCCTGAGCTCACACAACTAATTGATACATCCAGGTACCAGGATGTTACCCTGTAAAGGTGTTTTCTGTCTGTTTCAGGGGTGTAAAGGGGAGAGTGGCAACACCTTGTAATTATCATCTCGTTATCTCTACATCTGCCAGACGAACAGACAGACAGGTACGATGATTAAGTCCCAGGTAACTTCGCTGTTGTGAGAAGGGTTTTCGTGTAGGTTTGGATCCCAGGTCACTGAACTGTTGAGAGAGATAGACATGAGGCATGATTAAGTCCTAGGTAACTTTGCTGTCGAGGAGGGGTTTTCATGTACTAGGTAAAATTGGATCACAAATCGAATCCCGGTTCATCCTGTAACCATGCCAACGGCAACCAAAACCTCCCAGAATATCTCAACAAGATATTTTAAACTAAATCTTTTTCTAAAATCATGAGAATTGTTTTGAGGATTATTTCTGAGTCATTTTTAGTAGTATCTTACCATCCAGACAAGCTTTTGTGGGGAACTGCGACTTCAATGACTCAGTCATGCTGAAGAGTTTACTCAGAAAATACATGCATCCTATATGTATACACTTCTGAGTCTGTTTGTGGTTTGAGTGTGTGTGGAAAAACATGCATCCTACACTTCTGAGTTTGTTTGTGGTTTGAGTGATCACTGAGTTATGATGACATACATTTTCCGAGAAGTGATTATAGTCCGCTCCAAAACATAACTCATTTAATCGATAAATCCAGACTAGCCTTCAGAAGGGCTGACTTAAATCTGTAGTCCCTTAATAGCATTTGCTAAATGAAATATCTGAAAGAGAAATCAATGACACTGCAAACATCTTTCACTGAAACATTATTTATATCAAAATAACCATTGAATATCAGTTACATTAATGATTTTTATGTTTAGTAATCATTATATGCTACAGTTGAACGGAACTCTGGTGGATATTCATGGGATAACCAACCAGTTTTGAGTATTAACCATAACCATTAATGGGAATTGCCATGTATGGAAGTAAAGTGTTACCGAGAAAAACCTTTTTTCTACTAGGAATGTTCTTTATATTGTAATTAATGACACATACTTTATCATTTACTGCAATTCTCCTTTAGAAATAGCATCAGTCAATGGTGTCATACCATTAAGATTAGGTCCCAGAAAGCATTCATAATATATTTTTAAATTTTACTGAAATGTGATTGTATTTTATTGTGCAATATGAAAAAAAAAACATGGAACAGTTTGTCATGGAAATAAAACTTATTGAATTTATAGCTATTGATTAGTTTCTAGACCTCACTAGACTTGTTAGTCATTTGTGCCTATAGTGACATCTAGACGGCCCTGAGCATCTATAATATTTTTGGTGCACATCTCATTTATAAAACCTTTTTATACCACATTGAATTTAACATTGAATGTCCTAAATGTGCCGTATTGAGTGTAGTACTATATTGTAGCATGGCAATTGGTGTATTGCCTTTTGCTTTGACAGTTTTACACTATCTGATACTGTATCTATATGTCAAGGCTCTCACTATTGACTTAAGCCTTACAGTAGGTAAATATCTGCATGCTATTTGTACTACACTATGGCTGAACTAAATGTTATATGGGTTTCCTATGATGAACAAAAAAAGTTGCACGTTATAAGGTAGGCTAGGTCACATTTGTTCCGTGAAGCATACATTTTGTTATGCATGTATGTATTTATAGATCATTGCCAGGACCCGGCCTTCACTATGCTAGATGAATACCTGTTGCACTCATAGTTTAGGCATCAAACTTTATTTCAATCAGTGTAAAGTTATATCATCCCCTAAATGGTATGCAAAACCAACTTATGTTCATAGGAAAATTGAAAAGGACAGGATTTTAGTTGTAAGTTCGGGCAGGATCTTAATTAGCCAGGACTTGAAAACTGGGTGCCCAGAATTGGCAATTGTAAATTTTAGGCATCCTTCTTTTCAAGGCAGGTCCCAATATACACAGATAACAAATCATATACATGAATATATATGATATCATCAAACAATGTCATGGAAATTATATTGAATTGGACAAACTTCAACTATATGCTTGAAATTAACATTTGTAGAAATTACTCACAAATTTGGTTGTGCTGAAGGGTGTTTTTTGAGTGTTTAGGTGTCCAAATGACGCTTAGACTGAGTTCAGGGCAAGGAGGTCCCCTGTATATTTTTTTAGGATATCTGATTCCCTATATGCATGGTATGTTGTATACTGTTTATTTGGTGATAAATGCAGCGAGTTGACTCGGATGCTTTTTGTTTTAGAGCAAAATTGCAAAAAATTCACAGCTTACTTTTTAAAAAATAATTGAAAATTATTTACTCAAGTCTAAAGCAAGCATTTCCTCTGCTTTACTCAAATCTGTTATTGTCAAAACTCAGATTCCAAAGTTCAGTTTTGACTGCAATCTGGCCTAAGCGTCATGGTGTATGGTTCGCTATCATTGTTTGGTTTTATTGAAAGGCAGCTAGGTCACAAGCACACAAGATATAACATGGATTAGTTCTCTTAGGTACACAGGAGAATAGGCCAACTCCTAAAGAATAATCCTGTTATCCGGCAAAAACTGCTTAGTGCAACCACCCGGCAAACCTTTTGCCTATTGCCTGGCAGACCTTTCCTAACCTCTGCTCATACAGGGGAGACGCAAGGGGAACGCCTTTATAGAAGTACCACCAGCCACAGGGATTATTATACAGTGAATTTGGTTCACTCTTTGTTTATCATCCCTTTTCCGGCCAGATCAGGACTGAATCATGATAAGGAAACTATTTTGATTTGAAATTTCATAATATCATCACTATTCCTGCCATTTTTACGGGCAAATTGTGTGTAGGTAATTGTTAATAGTTTAGAAAACTTAAGTACTCAGAGAATGCATCGCCCAACCCTCAATCGCCCAACTTTTTCACATGCTACAAGCCATAAACTTGAGCAGTGGTGAGAGACAGCGAGCAGTCAATGGCCATACCCTTAGACTGCTCAGCTATCGGGGCAGGCCCTCAGTGGTGAGAGACAGCAAGCAGTCAGTGGCCATACCCTTAGATTGCTCAGCTATCGGGGCAGGCCCTTTACCATTTGTGTACCAACTTTATTTGTAGCTTTTGTAGCATCAGGGCAATTGTCTCAATATAAGTGCATTAAACTGAAGCAACACCACCCATATATTCAGCACATTTGTTCCTCCCTAGACTTCCGAGATATGGTACTATGGGGGTAATTAATGCTATTGTGCCCCTAACCAACAGTCACAGTACACAGGTTACATAGAGCCACACCAAGGACAAACTACCCTGGAAGGGAAGCTAGTTAGAGGTTGTGGCAGGTCAAACAACTGAACCATGATAATTGAGTTGTAACTTTCATTCTTTTCTATTGAATACAAAATGACTCACCTCAGAACAAACTGTCTAGCATCCTGAAATACTGCCTACATATAGTTGCACCTAGATCAACACATACAAAATGATATTTTTTATGATCATTTAGACTCAATGATCGAATAATGTATATTTTTTATCTGAAGTCATTGACTTAAGCCTCATTTTTGTTGCACTCATTTTGTTGCAGTTATTAGTGAATTGTTAGTTATTGTTATTTTTTTTTGTTGCAGGAAGTTTTGTCTTGTTTTATTTGATGTGGACTCAAAAAATATACACAGGAAAATTGTTATGCTTTGCAAATCATTTATTGAAAAAACTTATAATAATCATTGAAATAAATACACTACTCCACCCTTGGAGTTTTAATGGAAAACTCTTGGTTTGTAACATGTTTACTGTAAGGCATATTTCTGTGATATTATTAACCTATTCATACTCAAAGAGCTCAGGTACTTGGTCTCATTTGCTCTGATTTCGACAAACTTGAGCATTTTGCTGACCAGAACAGATCCACGTAGTTGGTAAAATAATTGTTGGGAAGTGAGGCAGATTTTCATCAAGTACTCTTGAAGTATCACTTGGCAATGCCTTCCTGAAAACCTCCTTGATCAGGATTATATGATTATAAGCTTCTTTGAGCATCAATGGGTTAATATTAAACCGAAAATAAATAATTGAGCATCCTTAATATCTGCTTGGGTATATCTATTGAAGCCTTGTTATTACCACTACATGAGAATCCTTTGTAATCTATTGGCTCAGGCCACCCAATTGGTCCCAGTCTGACCAAGTCACCTGAAAACTAGCTTGATATCTTGCAAACATAAGGAGGCTTAATTGTCTCAGAAACTGATTCACTTTCTAATGTTTATGCAAATGTTCCGAGCTTGTTTTTTTGTTAGGATAACCCAAGTTTATCCAGGTAAAGGCTGACAGCTTTAGTCTTATCTCTCTCACAAAGACATTCTTGGGAAAATATTCAGAGGAGAAATATTGATAAGAGTTCAACAAATATCTCACCTGTGAATACTTTACAAATACATCCTTCATTCCAAAGTTATTGTGAAATGCACCCATTAGCCACTGAACAACACACTCCAAAGAGAGGATAAACCAATTCATGTTTGCAGCAGGCAAGATGGCTAAAACTTTCTTTTTTAGATTTTTTATAAAGAGGAAATATCAACAGATATCAACCTAAATCTCTCCTTCAAATAATTTCAAAATTCATGCTTAGTGACCAAGTTATTTTCTGAAATATGCTAAATCCTCAGGACACTTTATCACAGGGCATTGTTGGTGTTAGGGGGTTAAGATGTGAGCTATTAGGGTATATCAGGGTAGTAGTGGGGCAGACTCAGGCACCCCTCACAACGCTACATTACGGGGTATTGTTGGGTATGAGGGGGTATTGTTGGTATTAGGGGGTTAAGATGCGAGCTATTAGGGTATATTAGGGTAGTATTGGGGCAGACTCAGGCGCCCTTCACAACGCTACATTACGGGGTATTGTTGGGTGTGAGGGGGTATTGTTGGGTATGAGGGGGTTAAGATGTGAGCCATCAGGGTCTATCAGGGTAGTAGTGGGGCAGACTCAGGCACCCCTCACAACGCTACATTACGGGGTATTGTTGGGTGTGAGGGGGTATTGTTGGGTATGAGGGGGTTAAGATGTGAGCCATCAGGGTCTATCAGGGTAGTAGTGGGGCAGACTCAGGCACCCCTCACAACGCTACATTACGGGGTATTGTTGGGTATGAGAGGGTATTGTTGGGTATGAGAGGGTTAAGATGTGAGCTATTAGGGTGTATTAGGGTAGTATTGGGGCAGACTCAGTCTTTACAATGTCAGTCAGGCCTGTCTCCCCTCATCAGCCGCCGTACAGGT
This sequence comes from Maea johnstoni, assembly GCA_963942565.1. NCBI lineage: Eukaryota > Metazoa > Annelida > Polychaeta > Spionida > Magelonidae > Maea > Maea johnstoni. The sequence goes on along the minus strand of OZ012689.1, from coordinate 48,959,278 downwards.
TACAGTGCCGCCGCTGCAGTGACAGCTGTAATTATGCCAACAATAAATAGCCTCCCACGACTACTACGCACCTGTGAGAACAGCAGCCTAGCTTGGAGTGGACGGAAAGTGGCTTAACGCATAACCCCTGTTAAAGCTAGTATGAATAACCCAAGTACCTATCAGGTCTAACTGGCCATCTCTCCATGTATATAGGAGAACCTAAGTAACCCGAGGCAAGTCTAACCTATCTCTCCATGTCTGACTTATATAACCAATATATAGACAGAATCTTTGCCATGGGGAGTTTGCAGCCAATATTCAACAATTTGTTTGTACTGTTAATATGGCCAAAAAAAGTAAATGTTATGTTTGTGGTTACATGACCCCCCAAAAAGGGTCGGTCGGTAGGCTTTTTTCTTTTTTTCATTCTCTTTTTTTGCTGATTGCCAGGTATTCTAATAAGAAGTGGCAATATATAGATATTCAGTTAGGTTGTATGCTTTATATGTATCATTGTTGGGCTAATATGATTTTGTACATAGTCCTTGTAGTACTGTTAGATTTAAAACAAGTCCCTTGTGTATCTGCAATTCTTTTGTGTACCTGCATTAAGACCAAAAATGCTTAAAAAAAAAAATTACGGTTGGGGGGTCAAAACAGGGTCGGTCGGGTAACCACACACATAACCCTTTTTGTTTGGCCTATCCTATCTTTTTCAATGGGATTTTCAGAAAAGAAAACATTGGAATGAAGCATATACTTTTGTAAACTAGTTGGAATAGTGTTGCAGCTTGGGTGCTGATTAACAATCCTCTTGCAGATATTTTCCCAGAGCTATTCCTGGTGAGAACACCTTGCCAAAATAGCCCGGCCATTCTTGGCTACTTTGGGCCTGAAGAGGTTGTTGAGGGCCTAGGGATTTTAAGGGTTAATTCAAACAAGCCATTCACATGTGTTAAACATGCTTAAAACCTAGTACTTGTGACCGTCCTGTGACTTTAGTTGACAGTGCACCAACTCCCCTACTTCAGAGCATAGCTCATTCCTAGCCAACAATGTGACAATTGTCATCGCAAGGCCAAACTACAATGCCTTAGAATGAAATGGCTGCTGTCTAGCAAAAATGTTCTAAGATCTTAGTTTTTATTTTACAGGTATTTGGTTTCTGTCAGGTGAATTGGACAGGTTTTGAGTGCTTTAGGGGCCAGGGGGGTTGAGGAAATTGATGGGCAGAGAGACTTCTTCCCTTCATACAGTGAGTGCGCTCTGACAGGTATCTTATGGGCTAGCATACAGTAATGAACAACCTATGAAAAACATGAATTCTCAAAACATTTGAAGGAGAGCTATTTTACCGCTGAAGTCTCATTCTACATTTCTGACATGAATATTTTCTGAAGGATACATTTGTTAGAGATATGACCAATGCAGTGGAGGCTTTTTCAATTGCTACAGGCATCAATAGATTGGATTAATTTGGACACAATTCTATCCAGTTATAATCTGAGCATTCATTTGACAGTTACACATAGAGTTTGTTATTGTTCCCAAGATATTATACACTCAGGCTCCAATGTGCCCCGCATAAATCAATTGCCAGTTCGGGCAAGTGGGACTGGATTTTAACTTGCCTAAATGAAAATTTACTTGCCCAAAGAAAAAAATTAAACTTGATGGAAATGCATTGTACATTATTCTTTGGCTGATTTTGGCTCAGAAAATTTGGCAAGAAGAAAAATGCAAATTATCAAAGCACATGTCACTTTGGGCAAGTGCGAATTCATTTTTACTTGTCCAAACAGGCATTTTGGTGTGACCACTTGCCCCAGCAATCTGACAACCCAGCTTGCCTTAGCCCGACAGAGAGGAAAAGTTAGCAAGCATTTTTTCACCTTGAATTGTTCATATCCAAGCTAAATACTACCAAAAAAGTTTTTTACCAAATTTTTACCGCATGAAGGAAATGAATAGAATAAAAATCTGAAGATTTAGTTTTTGTTACAGATATCTTCCACTTCCAAACAGAGTGGCTGGATGTTTATTGTTTACCTGAACTATCTTTATTATGAATTAATTTTATTAACATTCTGTGTGGATGAAGAGGATTTACGATAAAAGCAACAATTTTTCATTCATCTTAGATTGCAAGCAGATCGATGCAGATAAGTGTTGTAGCAAAACTTACATATTGACTCTCAAAAAATGATGGCTTTGATAATCATATTATTTTATTTCCAGGTCTACTGACTCCAAGTCTACATGAATTATCAGGCAAGACAGTCCCGGCTTGAACACCCAGCAGCTCTGTGAAAATGCTGAGTTTCCACGTCACCCAGCTGAGTGTCTGAATTAAGGTAACCTCTTCTCCGATCCCAGATTGTGAGTTGTGAAAAGCTAGCATCCAGTAATGGTTGGTAAGTTACAGGTCTATATATGTAAGCTTTGTTATGGGCTTGTTGTATAAATGGTAGTAATATAGTGAATTTTAATTCTCCTTGGATTTCTATAATCTACCAGTCCGGAACCAGCCGACTGTTTACTCTTATGGATAACGCAAAAACCCTTTTAATTGAAAAACACCCCTTGGTAGTGGCTTCAACCCTCATGGGTTGTATTGGGGTGATAACTGAAAACCCACTGGTGAAGGGTATTGGGGTGCTTAAAAGCTATTGTCATCATTGTTTATTTTCCATTGTTCCTAAACCAATCAATGGTTTATTTGCTTGTGCACTCTGTTTTGGGGTATTAAGGTTCTGGGGGTGTTTTAGGGCTTATGATTATTAGATTTCAGGATATTCAATCCCCAGTTTTTCTAAACCAATCAATGGTTTTATTGTTATGGACGAATCCACTCCAGGTAATAAAAATCAATAATGTCTGGAAATCAGTTGCCAGCGATCATTCTGTGAATAAGCTGAATGTACACAATCCTTGAATACTCCAATATTCTCACTCATTCCAGTGATAAAGTCCTTCCTTTAAGATCACAGTATATTTCTCCTCCACCTCAAGGTACTCAGACGGTCCCTCCTCCGCAGGTCGGAGCCCCAGGTCTCAAGAAGTCTGTTTGTCCCCCTGTGCGCACCTCATGATCACACGGCGGCCGTGGGGGGACTGCGCGGCATTATCCTATTAACATTGGCGATCTGGGGCTGGACGTCGCGGTACTTGTAGCTGGGTGGCTGGGGGCCGTAGCTGGCCGTGGCATTGTAGGTGACAGGGCTGTTTTTGTTGGCACCCACAGTCCTGCTGTAGGCTGACGAAGACGATGACGATGATGTGGGGGCTGAAGCCGGTGTGGACGTGTTTTTCGACGGGGATTTGCTGTCCCAAAGTTCTTCCCGGTTCAGAATCTGACTTCGCTCACGTTTCTTGTTCTTATATCTACCGGAATGTGAGACAGAGAATTTGTGTTTTCTGCGAGGGTCGGAGCCTCCCGGTGAATTAGCTGTGGTTCTCTTTTCTCCATCCTCAGCGTGACCATTTAGACTGCTTTTTCTGTGTCCCGCACCATTCTCCTCCAACTCTCCACAATCCTTACTGTTCTTATTCATGAATTTCTTCAAAAAGGCCATAATGTCCAAGTGGAATACCTTGAGTATGAGATCAGAGAGTGTGTTTGGCTTATAGCACCCGCCCAGTGGAGATTAGTAGTAATCCATTCAGTGGTGCAGAGTAATCCGTTTGTGCTTGTTTCGTTTGAGCAGGATTTCTGGGTTAGCCCGCTGTGTCGCAGGCCGTGTTGTTGCTGATCGCGTCCCGGGAGTTTGAGGGCCTGGCTGTCGTGACAGATAAGTCAGCCAGCGAGCAGTGTGGTCTGCGGTGTTTTGTCGTGAGGAGGAGTTGGGAAGTTTAAGGTGTGCTTGCAGAAATGCTCAGTCTGCTACTTTTGCAGGGCCTTGTATGAGCACTCAGTCCGTCAACGGCAGGGCCGTGTATGAGCACTCTGTCCGTCGTCGTCGTCAGAGGCAGTGTGTGTGTTTGTATGGCCGGTTCTGCTTGAGAGGAGACCTGCACATTAGCCATGCAATCTTACCTCATTAAGGCCAATACACTTTCTGCCTGTCCTGCTCAATCAGCCTATACCAATAGCGCAGGTAAATCTCTGCTGCTTCAGTCTGGCTCCTGCTTATAATCCCTGTGTGCTGTTGGCAGACTCCCTTACTGTGCTGCTCAAGGGAGAGAGGACAATATTTAGAGTTTGCCAGCAGTTTACTTGTGTCTACTCGCCCTGAAGTACTCGCTAAGACTGCCACAGGTAGGGAGTGCGTCTGTGTACCCCTGTCTAGGATCAGTCCACCTTGCCTGCAGGGGTGACAGCCCACAACGCGACAGGTACACACAACAACTACCTGTGCACGTTTTTTTTCCAATTACCCAGAATTCACTCTAAGCCATCGAAGCATAATGTTTATTGTGCATTTCTGTCGGGTGCTCAAAGTCGATCAATGACGTGTCGTAGGAGATATAGGTTATTTATTGGTTGTGAAAAGTGAAGTCAATGTGTTGGTTGGTAGTATCAGCTAGATAAACACTGTATATTCCCAGCTGCTGGCATTTACACTGAGTCCACTGTGTCACGCCAGAAAATCCCTGCCTACTCTTACACTTTACCCTGGGTATATTATTTTAGATTGGGGAAAGGAGGGGGGGGGGGGGGGGAGGATGGGACAAGGGCCTTTTCCAGGTTTTAGTTTTGATGATTTTCTCCCCTTGGTGCGCTTAATGTCACATACACATGTTAACCCATCGATGCCCAAAATGCTCCTTAATAGAAGGTTGTCTTTTCAAAATATTCTCCAAATAAGACATC
>OZ012689.1:48946983-48951983 GCA_963942565.1 Maea johnstoni | reverse complement strand
ACATGCCCTCCTTAATGTCACTCCTAGCTCATTAGCACCTAGTATTAGAAAAATTTAAATTGTTATCTATTATATAAAATCAAGTACTTTTAATAAAGTCAGGTATATTATATTGACTTAGATTACTGACTGCATTTTCACCTTGTGATAATTACAACTAAAAACCTTAGTCATTTAGAATATTTTGATATAATTGTGATAGTTAAGATGACATAGCTAATGCACATATGTCACACACAATTTTCAAAGAAATCTTACATAATACCACAATATACTAACATATTACTATGATTGTGATTGTCGTGATGGCTGTCCAGGTACTATTGGGTTATAATGTAGGTGAGTTGAATGGCGTGTTATTGATTCTAACATGAGTCGTACTGACAGCACAGACAGACAGGTGTAGGATTACAGTAGCAGCTGTATTATACTCAGCCCTAGTTGTGTATAGCACTTAAAACCACTCTTAACCATACCACCTAAATATCCCCAGACTATTTCCACACTGTTCCTGAGATCAGAGCAGTTTTCAGAAAAGATTTAGGGAGAACTGTAGATCACAACCAAACAAAATTGCATTTTTTCCTTCAAAAACATAAAAATATGCTGGATACCAAAGTTGTTTTTTAAAGTATTATAGCTCCCAACAATGCTTTTTAAGCAAATCATTCTTGCGTCATTTAATTCATATATCGATCCCCCTGATAAAGCTAGTCTGGATGTAAGTCACTTCTTAACCCATTAATGCTTGAATTTACTCTTGCAATTGGCATCTGGATCTGGAATACTTTGGACAATAACTTAGAAATCAAGAATAATTTCGCAAAATACTTGAATAATAGTAATGTTCTCAATAACATTTCTAATGCAAAAATTTTCCCCAATTTACTTTTGCCTGCAAGATTTCATCAAAATGATCAGGCTGTATTTGGTCGCTGTGGACATAATTGGGTTGAAACAAACAGGCAATGATCATATAAGTTAACCATATAGGAGAAGGAGATTTGTTGGTTGAGCTAAGATAAACATTTCCTCCAATAGTTTCCAATTCATGGTAATTGTGTTCTAGATATCTAACCAAAGAAGGGCCGTTTTTGGAATGCTTATTGATGGATTGTGCCAGTGTTCTTGTAGCTAAGTGCTCTAATTAAGGCTTTGCTACAGAATAGTTGCTGTTCCTCACCAATGCCAAGAAGTTTGAATCTTGCATAATTGGCATGTAAGAAAGTTGCCAGTGACTTGGGTAGAGTCAGTGGTACTCCTATTTCCTCCTCCATTGAAAACTGGTTTATCATGATAAAGCCTCTAACTGGCAGAAAAAAATTAAGGTAACCTAACTCAATTCAATACTTTATTTTAGAGCCAGGTTGCCCATAAACATAGGTACACAAATGATTAGAAGTTGTACAGGGAATTCTCCCAGTTTTAACCTACAATACTATCTCTAATATACTTTTCTACTGTTTGAAGGATACTGTTGGCACTGTTATTGATACAAGTTTTGAATTTGAAATTCTGAGATGGTAATGAGTTAAGGTTGAAATGACTCACCATCATATGAAGTGAAAAAATGGTGTGTCAACTTTTAAACGTACCTCAGAAGATTACGTAATGCTTGAATATTATTTGAGGAGGGATTGTTAAAACCAATATAGGAGTCTAATTTTCATACAACATTTCTCTCAGTTTCCATCTGTTATGAAGATAATTCCATATGAGCCAGATGATGTCAACATTCCAGGTGTTAGTGGGTTAACTATACCAGAGAGAATTTAAGGTCCACCGGCTATTCCACTCACTAACCAGTTTTGTTGGTTTGGGCATTTCCTCCTGACCACTCACTTCCTCCTCCCTGGTAATAACTGGTAATGCTGAGCAGGAAGTCACGCAAAGACATGTCTTACCTGGCCAAACCTCTCTCCTCCTGCTGACTGCAGACTGCTCTAACCTAAACCTGCAGAGATCACCTACCTCTTATGGATAGGTCTAACATAAACCTTCAAAAAGTATATTTTCAGCTGCGAATACAGAGGGAGTACTAGGGATTATGTACAAACCTCCGTTAAAGTTCAAAATATTAGTTTTGCTTGAAACCTGCAATGTGGTAGACCTACTTTTCAAATAATTAAACCTGGTATATTGGGTTTGTACTACACTATCCATACCCTTTCCCATGTCAATTATATAAAGCCAGCACTCATGAATTTGGAATTTCGATTTTTTCATCACTTTTTCTGCCATATAGCAGCTATGTCATGAATAGCCAGCTGTAACTGGTGAAGAAAACCGGAGTACCCGGCGATGACCAACACCTAACCCCAAGTTACTGACAACTTTCTCACATGCCCTGGTTGGGATTCAAACCCAGGAATTGGTGAAAGACAGCTCGCAGTCAGTGATAACGTCTTAGACCACACAGCCATTACGGCAGGCCCCCACACATTTATGAAGTAAATTGTATTTATACTATATATTTATAAATATAATGTGTGAAGAAGAAAAATATTTACTATAATAATTGAATATCTAGGTTAAGTGTGTTTATTTGCACAGTAGCCCAGCAGACCAAGCAGCCGCTCTCTACAGTAAGGAGCTGCTCCCTGCTATATCACACTAAACAGAGGTCGATGAGTGCACGCACACGGGCTGTTAAGACAAGCTGCTGGCAATTGTTTCAGTATACAATATGCTTGTCTTGATGAAATCTTATGAGACAAATGTTTAGACAGCTATGTACAGGATTTAAATTCCTTCCAAAAGGGAATAGTTGGATTATGAAGTTTAGCCATGTTTTATGGGGCTGTCATCATCATCATCATTATCATCATCATCTTCATCAATGTCATCATCATCATCATCATCATTGTCATCCCCATGGTTGTCATTAGCAGCGTCATCATTATTAACCCAGTAACATCTGAACAGAAGCTCTAGCACAATTACTGAAACTTCCTGCTCACAAAGCATTCATAACCAAACCCTTTGATGGCTAATATGGCCAATACAAAATGATAGTACTAAAAACCTGAAAAATAATTGAAACCCTGGCACACAGGTACTCATCCGAGAGTACTCAGTGAGCAAGAGTTATCCAATGAATACCAACATGGCAGGGTTTGAGTGGTTTTCGAAAAGCTTTGCGTCCTTGTGCTTTGGACGCAAGTAGCATTGGCATAGGAAGGGTTAATGATTGAGGTTCCCTGAGGCCATCTCTTGCATGGGAGACTAATTCAGGAGTGTAAAGAGAATGTTCTGGTGTCTAACCCAGGACTATATGGCACGCAGGGTGGTCCTGGTCCACACAGCTTTGCCGTCCTGTCATTTATCTCTGGAACAAACAACGTCTTTTTTTGGTTTTCGCAGCAACACTGTACAACTGTTCTGCTCTGTTGTTAGTAGAGTGTAGAGCAGAAAGAAGTAATTAACAAAGTGACAAACCTGGCGTAGGAAAAGATAAAAGGATGGAAGGATGATGCACAATAAGTGGTAGGGAATGACAGTCATAGCATAGGACTACAATGGCACAACAATGCCCTTATTGTTGTCACTCATTGTTGAGTTTTTTTTCTTTTTGAATGGAGCAGTAAAAGAGCATCTTGGCTCTATTATAAATGTGGGCTTGCAGTGGCTTCCTACAAATAAATGTCTGTCACACTTAATAAAGAAATGAAAGGAATGCACATAAAAGCCTTGAAGAATGAGCATAGGAAACGTGAAACCTTTCTGTGATTTAGGATCTACATTTCTTGTAGTAATAATGATTTTTATATGATTTTTATCACAAGTGAAATTAGTAAATGAAGTTTTAATGTTTAGTAGTATGGATATTCATTAATTAATTCTGTTTTTTTCTTTTGCCTGTCTTTTTTAGAAAGGCTGAATATTGGACACAATTTTAACATAATGATCACATGCTTAATTGTCACAAAAGCATTACTGTAAATAGACTTATTGCTACATTGCATCTTAGTGATATTATTGGCATTGCATCCTGTGATGAATACTATCATTTGAAGAGATTAGATTATGTTATATTTAGAATGTGTCTTTGCATAACTGTATGTATGAAAATACCTGAGAGCTTCTATCTAATATAGATAAAGATATTTGTCTTGTTATGAGAGAGGTTAGGCAACATACGCTATGAAAATTTTATTTTATTATTAATTCAAAGAGGGCCACATTGTCAGTCAATGCATCGAGTTATTGTACCAAAGTTAGAAGTCCGACAATAAGGATTGGGCTGACCTTTATGAATAAAACCCTTTCTATTGAAGTATCTTCCATAACTTAAATAAGTTTTGTGAACTATGTTATGTGATGTCAAAATTGCTTGTCATAATGAAATCATATTGGACTCAGAGTCCAAAGTTGGTTGAATTGTGATTTTTGTGTTGCTTACCTTATTCATCAGCCTAACATCATCCTGACTATATGTCCTGGTTATATCTTTGTGACTGGAAAAGTTTTTAGAATAGTATTTGAGTGGAACAACGTGGGTCATAACCCAATAAACAACTCTGCTTTATATCTTTTGTAAAGTTAAGATCAATGCCTGAGGTACTTCCAAAGTTATTATAAGTATGTGCGCTATTTATCTAAGAAACGTCCAGGCACCAATTGGTTGATATATGTTTGTATTTTTAGGTTACCTTTACTGGTATATCCCAGTTAAAGCGCTTTTGATCAGAATAAGCTGCTGGATCAACTCTGAGCTTTTTGTTCTATGGCTGTTTACTTTCAAATAAAGATATTCCTTCCAAGTAACAACAATGACAGTGTTCTTGAGAAATAAAACTTGGTATTCAGACAACCCAGAATCAATTTGATTAGTTTAAAGAGGGAGTTAAGTGTATTGTTTGATATCTCTGTGATAACATAAGACCTCAAAGCTATTAATTTCCCTAAACAGTGTGTGCTGTGCTGTCATTCAGGGTCCTGCATGGGGTCATTGGGTGCAAATGGTTGGAACTCCCATCTCCTTATCCCAGCTAGGTGTG
>OZ012689.1:48934483-48941983 GCA_963942565.1 Maea johnstoni | reverse complement strand
CTGATAAGTTCTTTATATGGTGACATACTATTCGGAGAAAGAGGTTGATCCGAGGAAAGAGCCACTTAATGTCCACCCACTCTACACTAGCCAGTGACAGGGATCATACGGTGAGCAACCATACCATTGGAGTGGGGAGTTATCCTTCACTTACTACAGTGGATCCTCTCCACCTGGCCACAGGTGCTGTGTTTGTGTTGTTTTAAAGGAACTAAATGGTGATGTGGCATTCTGAGAATGATGTAAGTGTTACACTCAATACATGGTATTGACAGGGATGACTTTATGAGCTACCATCCTGTCTATAATTGAGACCTATACCTCAGAAATATGTCAAAACCTAGCAACTTATACACTATAAATACAGATATAAATGTTATGAGCAATTCCAAACATGATGTTCCATTTCAGCTGAGTACTGTATAATGCAGTGCCTTAATACAGAGGATGGGTACTGTGTGATGATTTGTCTTACAGAGGATAGGTTTATTACATAAAGGAGCTTCTATTAACTTAATACTTAAGGCCACTCCAATCTAATTACTTGTCTTACGAGCTTTTTTTGGAAAAGAGAAATAAAAGTCACCTTTGGTGTCTTACGGACGAAAGTGGTTATGAAATGTTCTGACAGACTCCAAAAAGAAAAAAGAAAAAAAGTGCAATTTTTAAGAATATTTTTTGTAATGGTGATTCAATCAACTACAGGAAGCTATCATTGCTGTAGTAGAGCCTCAGACTTGAGGATGTATATCTCCCACCCTTCAGGTTACAGGGATTAATTGATTGATTGATTTTATTAAGTTGAGAATAGGCTGGTAGAAACATATTGCTACCAATCCTAGACGACAGACTCTAGAAAAAATAAAATAAATAAAAAAAGTCACATTTTTCAACTTTTTTTTTTATTCCAAAATGGCTCATTTCCTGCCTCCTGAGCTCGTAAGACAAGTAAATAAATTGGAGTGGCCTAAATGGAAAAACAAAGATCCTTATTTGTGTGCAGTTTTTATAATGAAAGGGGTTGGGTCCTAAAAAAATTGTATCGATACTTTTTGAGTATATTTGGAAGCCTTGATGGACTGAACACCTTTTTTTATTTTTAAAAAGATTTTTATTCAGTTCTTGCAAAACACTTGTGAATATTCCTAATCATAATTTTCTTTTGTTGTCTTTAAGCAGGTTTGGCATAATTCCCCTTTTATGTATACTTTATGTATTGATGGAAAACATTCAAATTTTGGTATACTAGATATTTACATTCTACAGTATTTAAGTAAGTGGGTAAAAAAGCTGTTTCCTTTTTGTGGAAACAGTTACCATTCAGATATTTATGAAATATTTTCTTGATTTATAGCTCCACACACAGTAGCACTGAGAATGGTATCTCGTTCTATCTGCCTAAAGCATGAGCCTTCTCACAAGCTGCCTCCCCTCCTCTCACTAGTAGACTCAGCCGCCAATCTCCTGTCTCACGAGCCGTCATCCACACAACAAGAGTTATGACAGGGTTTTGTGTGGGCTCCTGAAAGCTGCGTAAAGCCCTAAACAAATACCTTGTTGACATGGATCCACTGGGATCTTTGTGAGGGCAGCATGGTATCCTTAGTGTATCAATATGTGTGTATATTGGTCAGCAAGTGCACTATTGGGGGAGTGTTTATATAAATGCTGGATCAGGGGCTCAGGCTGTTTATCATACCCATGATCCCTTATGCTGCTGGTGGCCAATTTGGCCAAGACAAAAAGATGCAAAGAACCTGAGAAAAATGACTGAAACCCTGGCACATGGGTACTCATAGGAGAGAATTCAGAGATCTATCCAATGAATACCAACATAACAAGATTTAGATGTTTTTCAAAAATCTTTGCATCCTTGTGTTTGGACGAGGCACCCTTAGCAGCATAAAGGTCAATTTTAAGACTGTTATCCACTGATCTCTGATACACACCAGCTATTCTCCCATCTCATAGTAAAACACTGGGATTAAACACAGTGCGATGAAGACTAAATGACTCGCCCCTTTTAAGTGTCTAAAATCATTGAAATGTTATTTTCAGTAAACCGTTGTCTGGAAAAAATGGATGAGGATCAGTGTGAAAGGGTTTGATTGTAGTTATTGCTTAAACTCTTAACCTGCATTTATATGCATGGACTACCATATTGCTAACCTACAAAGACACAAAGTCAGCCCATCCCCCCCCCCCCCCTGCATATAAAAATATGAACAATCACTGAAATTTTATTTTTTAGTTTCTGAATTATCCACCAGATGTCACCATGTACTGATTTGTTTTTCACTTCCTCATGTCACCACCAACATATCTTTAGTTTCTATTTCACCTACTAGGTGACACTACTTACTGGTATTACATACATGTACATTAATTACTCCCCTTCACTATATCTTTCTCTCTCTCTCTCTCATTGTAGGCAGTGTGGATTGACTTGGAACCATGTGAGAATAGAACAAGAATCTCAATCAAGACTCAAGTGGAAGTGAGGAGTATGGAGAAGTTTCAGCACAATCTACATTGTTTTTGTTCCTGTGATAATCATACAGCTTTCCAGCTAGTGCTGGTTGAAAAAAGGCCCTCATTAAGGGCTTAAGCATGTGTACAATTCATCACAAGTCCAGGGGCCGACTGCACAAAGAAACAAGTCAAATCTTAACTTTAGAAGTGTTTGTCTTCAACAAACAAAAAGTCTTACATCAACAATTACAGCAATAGCAATGAAGTTCGTTTTTGACTTAAGATTCTTTGTGCAGGCGGCCCCAGAATATGTAGGAGGCCTGCCCTGGTGGCCAAGTGATCTGAGGCATTGCCACTAACTGCTCTGTCTCTCGTTCATGCTGAGTAACAGTGCCAGTGACTTGGGGCTAGGCCTCCAGATTTTCCCAGTTACCTCAGTGTCAGCCACCATTAAGAACAGCCTTATCATGATTAAGTCTCAGTATGTCAGAACAAGTGACAATAAATGAAATATATTGTGTGTTTTGAGTTTTATTCTATTTGCAATGTTTTTCAACTTATGGTTAATAAATCTTTAATACATAGGGAAATTTGATTTTTCGTTGATATGCATTTGTCATGGTTCTACTGCTGACTTATAATGCCATAATTCATTATTAATTATTACTACCTTGTGTATATGTATTCTAAATATGAAAATACCATTGTTTACAAGGGACAAGCCTGAACTGCTAGAACTCGCAGAACTTGCCACCAAAACATTTATCCAAGAAAAAACAAACAGCACATGTTTAAAGCTAATATTGCAGGAAATCTCAGAGTCAGACCAAGGGAGTGGGAGAGAAACAATAACACGTTGGTCTTATATTCAATATCTTTGTATTGATTGATGATAATTTGACAATGTTAGGTGAAGAGATACATATGTATACACAGGGAGTGGTTCTTGCCCACAGCCGGCAGCTTGATGCTGAGACAGGTGTATACATAGTCCTCAGACTGAGGTGGCACGGTGGTTGACTGCTGATCTACGTACTGAGAAAACGGGATCAATCTCCACCCTGCTGGGGGAATACAATAGCTTAGGCCTTTTTTTTCTTTTAAAGTAAATTCTTTTTTTAATGATGGCGTAAATATCCAACTTTTTGTCAAAATCCAAAACTAGTTAAAAATCCAAAGCTGCACTTAAAATAATGGTTTTAATCAGAAATCTCAAAGTTAAACTCAAAACTTGTACATCGCATAAGCATAAGAAATGCCAATTTGAATGGTTTAGGACATTTTTCTCTTAGGGTAGTGGCTATAACATCACTGCCATCGGACAACTGAGAACTTTGTATTCACCTCTCATAACAGCAATTAAAATTATACTCGTACATGGTTAGGTATATATATAAATACCATGTATGTTTTTTTTTACTTATATAGGACCATTATAGGTGAACAACATTCATGCATTTTGCAAATATTTTACATTAAGTATTTCTTTATCACATACCATAATCATTCCTCGTCACATCATGACTGTAGGAAGTTGAATTCATCTTGTAAAGAAATGTGTAGACAATCACCAAGAATTCAACTGCTAAACAACAATAGACTACATTCTCTAGGTATAATGCTCTTTCATGACGACTGGGCAGTTTGCATCTTTCTGTCAAAGTTCATCTTAAGCTTTCATAATCGTTAGTAAATCTATGTATGCCCTAAGTGACTTGAACATCTGGTGACTTAGCGGACATCCTGCAAACACAGTGGAGACATATGAGCCAACTCAATGTAATGTATATCTTTCGTTTCAATATTTTCTGATGTTTCATCCCTTAGGTACTGTAGTTATACAAATACACCAGAAATTATGTTAATTCACCCAGATTTTCTGCGGTAATGAAGGGGAAAGCTATGTGACTCACATTGCAAAATCTCTAGGAAGAAAACAGCTGTGTTCAAAACCTCTGGGCACTGTTGCATAAACATATGTATATTGTGGTTGCAATGACCAAGAAATACATGCATTGAGGCTTGCCTTATCGTATTGTACATATGGTTACTTAGACAAATTTGGTTAAAGTCTTAAAGCTGTACAAAAATAAATTCACTTAAAAGGCATAATACATTACGCTGCACTAATGTTAAATCAATGTTACAACAATATTGATGAGTCAATCTCAGTAGCAGCAAAGCATGCCGATGAATTTTGCTGGCAGTCGATATGGCAGAGATATAAGTTATTATCTAACACATTCATCCCCCATTAATTAGGTTTATGAAAAACGCTTAAAAAAAGAGGAATTACAAAATTCCTTCCATGTGTTTATGGACCTTATTATTTTATAAAATTTCTTAAGACTTACCCCCATCATCAAGACTGAGCTATGTTGCGCATTCTAGAGTAAATATTGTTTGGTAATACATTGGATATATCTATAACTGAAAGGCAGTCAAACGTGTGACACAGTAACAAAATCCAGATTCGTTCTACGGCAACAACGCGTAATCGTAGAGCAGCGAGGGCAGGAAGCAGATGACCTGATCGTACTCCCCACCAAGAAAATACGACGATATTCCACCACTGGAACAAATGTCAAGAGGCTCTCTCAATTTCAGTTGCTCCCCGAGCCAAATTAGATAAAATAAAATAAAGCAAGACACCCATAAATGTCCCTTGTATGTGTCTTTGTATTGTGTTGTGATATATGTGTGTACAGCTGCTTTGCACGTGTATACAGAGTGCAAGAAGGGCACTGCGGACTGCTTTGTGGAACTAGTCCCCGCCTGTGCTCCACAAGTTATAGTTACTTACACAGGCAAGTAAGGATACATTCAGAGCAAAATATCTCTGGAAATAATACTGTTTATAAATGATATAAATGATAAGTATTTTTCGTCATTCACTTGTGATATATTCATGAATGCCTTTCTCTTTGTTCCCCATCAATGAAGGACCCCGAATAGGTACGATATTTACCATTCTTCCCTTTTCAGGTGGATCAGACCATAAAAACCTAGCAACACTTATCAAATACTCTGACCACCTGAACATTCACAAATAATGTCAGAGTTTTCATACAGAAGACTCCAAAGGCTTCCCGCAGCATAATGACTACCTCAGAACTCCTGCCGCCTAATATCTTAGCCTTGTTAGCGGGGCAGTGTCTCTTGGGGTCAACCCTCGTATTTGCCATTTTGAATGGAAATTGAATCTTGAACAAGTGTTGAGATAATAAATCCACTGTTTTTACACTTGAGTTATAATGTCATGGTTTGTAGCTGTGCTCACCTATCTATTCTGCTTAACCCATACAAGCCTAAGCCTGGGATTTAAAGCACTATCTTCAAAATGAAAGACAGTTGCCCGTTACAAATATTTGAAGGATGACTGTTTTCTTGGAAAAGGAAGCAACTCTCTATGAATCTTTTCTCAGTTTCCAAGATGCAATTATCTTGGATTTTAAATCTCTGCCAGATTAAAGTGAAGCCTAACAATACAGTTCTACCAAACATTCGGTTTACACTTCTAGCATAAAACATTATTTCCAGAAGAAAGCATAGTATATAGTAATGTATTTCTGCTTTTTGATATCTATAAACAAATGGATAAATAAAGGAATAGAATGGCAATCACCACCATTATTGTGTGGTGTGAAGTAGGCAGATAGAGTTACATTAATTTCTTATCATGATCACTGGGCATAGTACATAACATAGAAGGCTAAAATAAAACTTCTGAGATGCTATAAAACGTTCTCTCAAACCTCAGTGCTAATAAATACATGCACACAACCAACATGGGTACTACATGTACTAGACACTGGTGTGTAGTGCAGGACTGGTGTGTGGTGTGTTGGTTACACTGATCATTTATACAGCCATGCCCTAATTCACACATCAAACACACCTATAAAACGTCTGGCAGTTTAATTCATACATGCCCAGACATCCATGTCAGTCAGAACAGTATGCGGAAATATCTCACACAAAAAGAATATTTATGGAAAATGCTACAATTTACTTTCTTTCCTCCTTTCACTAAAACATGATTTTCAGCATATTTGACAATTCTTATTTTGTACCCTATATATAAATAAACATTTGACTGGTCACCTGGGAACTTCAGACAGGAACATTTTATCACACAATTGTGCACTTAGCCAATCTGGAGTGTACACATGGTTCAATCTCTAGTAAGGGGTATAAACTGATTTCCACGAGCCCCACTGAAGACCATCATCCTCAAACAAGTTAATACGAGACATAAACCACACAAGACAAAATCACAGGATTGACTTGGGCAGGTCTTACCCACCCATGTCTATAGAACTCTCCTTGAGGAGGGTCCGTTAGATCTGAGATGTTTAACCCTTATGTTGCTGGTGGCTAATTTGGCCATAGAAAATGACACAAAAATGTTGAAAAATGACTAAAACCCTGGCACATGGGTACTCATCTTAATTACTCAGTGAGATCTATCTAATGAATACCAACATGACAGGGTTTAGATGCTTTACAAAAATCTTTGTATCCTCGTATTCTGGACGCAAGTAGCCGTAGCTTTAGAAGGGTCAAGAAAATGACTTATTAGGAAAAAGCATACATATACAAACTATTTGAAGGAGAGTTACTGTTTGGATGTTGACAAAAAGATCTCCTTCAAACATTTTTCAAACTATGCTTTTACTAAGACAATATTTCCTACATAGTGCAATCATTAGGTCTTACAAGACATGATGTGGTGCAGCATTTCTAGATTATGCTGCTCTCTGTTCTAAGAAAGACCGCACTGGGTCAAACATAAGCAGTCTCCATCTCTCTGCACCGTATCCTATCTCTGGTAAAGGGGATTTTGCGAGTACATTTACGCTTGAAGGCATACAACCATAGTTCAGCGATCCCAACCCAGCCACAAAGATCAGGTCACAATAAGCTGAACACTTCTAAGTGTTCAAATAAAATGTGTTCAAGCAAGCACTCACCTTTACCTCACATTAAACACCCTTTACATTCAAAATGAGCGTTGAAGTGAACACA
>OZ012689.1:48751983-48929483 GCA_963942565.1 Maea johnstoni | reverse complement strand
CAATGCGAGGCAACAATGAGATACTGCAGCCATTGTTGGATACCAGGATCACAACCAATGGGCCAAGCAATGCTGTCCAGTTCATCAAAAACAATATGTATGGATATAGCTCAGTCTATGAAATAACTTACGCTGCATCGCTATTGACAGAAATGAGGCAGTCATGTACACTAATAGACAGATGAAGAAAGACATACACAACATAACATGCATCAGGATAGTAGCCTCTAGAACCAGAGCAGCCAGGGGTTATATCTATAACAAGATAATGTAACAGAAACAAGTGAACTGCGATTGTGCTTCAGATCATTTTATGATTACCATATGTAATATTCACTTAGAAAGTCAGACAGATTGCCATTGAGTTCTGATATCAATGCATGTTTTCACAATTTTACCAGAGAGAGCGGTTTATTTATAAGTAAAGAGGTCCACTTCAGCCAAGTCATCTGTAGTCTCAGAAAAAAAGTGGCATTTCTATTATATGAGTTTGGAATTTCAAAACAAAACACTGGTTCCATAGAACCTGTCACCTTTCCTTATTACTGTCCCTTAAGCACATCAATTACATGAGACCCCCTGGTCACTCTGGGTAGATTTGGTATGGACACACATACAGGGTAAAGACATAATTACTAGACAAGGCACAAAGAAGACAGAGGCAGCACAGCAAACATACAGACAGCAGTACACTTCTAGTTAATGAATAGATATCATGGTAATGCTCCTAAAGAAGTATCTCAATTCAACACATCTAGGTAGAAACCTTGCAAAATGAGCATTGAGAATAACCATGCTATAGTCCTGAGAGAATCTTTGGAAATTTGACACATCTACGTAATAACCAAGCATTGACCATTCATAGAGAGAATAACCATGCTATTGTCCTGAAGGAATCTTTGAATTCAACACGTCTAAGTAGAAACCCAGCAAGATGACCGCTGACAGAGAGAATAACCATGCTTTGGTCCCGGAGGAGTCTTTGAAAATTTAACACGTCTAGGCAAGAACCTGGTAAAAGCAGCCGGAAACTAGGCAATTTTCAAAAAATATCCACTAACTGGGTGAAAATGTTAAATAGCAATTTTACTCATGGAGAGGGCCAAGACTTTGCATGCCTTGGAAAAATAACAAATTCAATGGTTCCCACTAAATACAGAAAAATAAATAAACAAAACATAACTGAAGGAAAGGAAAATCAAAGTGGATTCTGGGCTACTGAACAGACGTAGCATGCCTCTTCGAAAATCAGTTTAATGATTCCCCCTGATACAGAAAACAAATAAACAAAACATAACTGATTAAAGTAAAATCAAAGTGGAATCTAGACTAATGAACAGTGGGAATAAAAAAATGGAAAGAAATGAAACAAGTATGCAGCCCTTCAGCTTTGTCTTTCAGACACACCTCTAAAATGAACTAGAATTATGGCTATAAGGGCTGTAGATACTGGATTCAGGGAAATCCTAGATGTCAATTACTTTTAACTCTAAAGGTAATGTATGAAATGTGCCTAAATTTGGTTAAATGTAAACCAGGAGGCTCGCTAGACTTATAAAGAAAATAAATTTGTGGATATATTTTTCACATGAGAAACTAACAATTATCTCTCCAAACAAGATACTACTGAAAAGGAGGCTGTACTCTACCAAAAATAAGCATCAGTTTTCTAAAATATCCTTTTTTCTATCCCGAAATATTTTGAAACAGTCCATGATCATTTGCTGGTAGCACCCTCACACTATGGGCTGCCTCCATGGCTGAGCAGCCTAATGCAATGGCACAGACTACTCGGTGTCTCAGTGACTCAGAGGCCAGTGACTTCGGGTTAGTCGGTGGTTTTTCCAAGGTACTCCATATTCCTGTATCATTTTAACTAGTTGCTTGTTAATTTCATTTAACCAAGAATGGGAGGTTAAGTTACAAAAAATACATAGCTGGATCTAAAGAACAATTAACCTATCACAAATTTCTAGATTTGATTTATTTCTTCTTCCTATAAACGGAAACTCGCATTCTATATTCTCCCACTTTCAAGCACCTGAGATTCGAACTTAGTATTAAACATATATAAATGTGTATAACATTCATAGACGAAAAGCACATGGTATATAAAACAAAGCCACTTTCTGACACTGATTGTAAATATCTGACAATTCGATATTCTTAAGGACACCAAACAAAAATGAAAAAATAAATAATTCAATAAAAAAAATGATGAATAAGTACATTAAAATATATCATCTAATGAATAAAGGAAATAAAACCAACTCAAAATAATTTAAGCTATCTTGAAATACCATAAGAGTTCTCAATATAGCTTAGCTCTCTGGGTGAAAATAAAGATTATCTTAGCAGTAATATTTCACTATCCCACTACAGTCCTGATCAGGATCGGGTGAATGTTGGTTTTCTGTTGTGTATCGTGCAGCATGCGAACAGTACTGAGAGAAAGCCAAGTCACATTGAGCAAAGACAGTCTTAGAGGGAGGTCCACAAATCAGAGGGGCATTATCAGATCTTACTTTAGAAAAAATTCAGCTTTTTTAGGATAATCGTTGAATTCACCAATCAGAAGCCAATTATTTAATTGACATAAAATGCTTGGTCAGCATTTTTTTTAGACAGTGGGCTTTAGCGGGTGGGGGGGATACATTGAAATGCTCTGTACGGCAAGCCACTGATGGTACAATGATGATTATGGTATAGCTAGCAGTGCAGCAGCATATAGGGGAAACGGCTATCCATGATGATGCCACCACTTACCGGTCCCACCAAAGCCTGCCACCAAATAAAACAGGTAGACACGTCGTCAAACAAACAGTTCTAAACATCACAGCAGCACAGGTGCATGGAAGGCAGACACAAACTCTACTCCCTTCAACTACATCCCTTAATCATGGAAATACAAGGAAGGATACTGTCTTATCGGTAGGGGGGATTTATCTGAATTAGGAGGGAATACCATGAATTCATGTTTTCCAAAATCACAGAAAAGTTGTACATTTAGCATGGAAATAGCACAAAATTTATTATACTTTTATGTTGTAAATGAGCAGTTCTTGTGATCACTGATTTTAATCATTAGGAGGCATTTTCTGCCACATACATTTCTATAACAAGTAAATTCTCTATTTTTTAAACTTAGTAGCATCTTCAGCCGCCTTATTTCAACTGTAGGACCCTAGTATATATATATGTATATATATATATATATATATATATATATATATATATATATATATATATATATATATATATATATATATATATATATATATATATATATATATATATATATATATATGTATATATATATATATAGTACAGATATATGAATGGTCGCCTGGTGCTCTCAGCGGCCATTCAACTTCTACACTGATGATTGGTCCCTAATGCCTACAGACAGGATGCGCCTACTATGTGATGTTGGGTTGCTGAGTACAGCTCAGTTAATAGCAGACATACAGACAGAACCAGAGCTTGTTATTGGTGCAAATCTGTGCTATTGTGCTTTATTGTACATCGCACTTCCCGCTAGCTATTCATCCCATTACCAAACTACTCTGTGCTATTAATAAATAAATCACTTCCTGAAAAGGTTTGTATAATTAACTTAATGATCCCTCAGATCATATACATTATTTATCTAATCAGTAAACAATTCTGCGGTATAGTGCTCTTATCTAATAAATCGCTTCCCTACAGGGTTTGTGTAATTACCTTTTTGCTCCCCCAGATTTTTTTTGATCACTAACTTTAGATTAAGGTGTTGCCTTTATTGTTAGTTTTACTGCCGAGGATAAATGAAAATTAGCCTGTTATTATCCCTGGAGGAAACTGGGGTACATAGGGAAAACCACCAACTAACCCCAATATATATATATACATATATACATATATATATATATATATATATATATATATATATATATATATATATATATATATATATATATATATATATATATATATATATATATATATATATATATATACAATATATAAAAATTGGTGTATGTAAGGTAGCAACATTTTTTAATAACAGAAAAAACATTCCCTGTTGTCTGGTTTCAGAATAAAAGATTGCCAAAATGAGAAAGTATTTCTCATTCCTCCATCCCTGCCCCCTTTCTGCAACCCTAAATAGGGATCTAGACAGGCATGCTTTAGGGTGTCATACAGGGTTCTATGGTTAGTTAGTGCTATATCACTATAGGTGAGTGCAAACTGCAGGTAAGGTCTGTGCAGCTCGTGGAGTTCAAGAGAAGGATGCTCATTCAAAGAATACTCATGATGGTTATTCACTTGTTACTTCCCATTGCCCAAATGTCACGAAAAATATCAAGATTTAACTCCCTAATTTATCCCAAGAGAAATTGGTGAAGTTGTGAGATGGTTCATTGGCACAATTGAAAGATAAAAAATCTGAAAAATGTTATAATCCAGATTACTGCCTTATAGCTCAAATACCAACTGAATTATTCAAAATCAATAGGAAAACCTAAAGGATAACCCATATAGTCTAAAGAAAACAAAAACACATGCAAATTGATTATATCTAGTAACACAATAAAGGTCTTTGACGATTATTTTTCTAAAGATATTGCCTTAGTATTAATTTTTTTCCTAAATATTTCATGTAAAGATGTTTAATTTTGTCACTTTCTGTTTCAGTCCAGCATGGCTACCTGGGTGTTTGAATGAATAAACCATTCCCCCTTCAACCCCCCCCCCCCCCCTCCCCTTATCCCCTATATAGCCCAAGCGATCTGACAGATGTGTTACATCTTAACATACACTAGTGAGAAATTGCAATTGTGGGAAATTGCAGTTGTGAGAAATTGCAATAGTGAGAAATTGCAATAGTGAGAAATTACATTAGTGAGAAATTGCATGGAAATTGTGTTGAAGTGTTTTGTTTTAAGGTGGGATATCTGTTTTAGTCAAAATAAAATAAATTATATATTTCTAGTAAGTTCTCAGTAGATATGGGGGTTTGTTGAACCCACTTCCCACCCTTTTTTTGATGCTTCCTTTCAAACAAACTCTTTTTACGGGAATACTAAGCACACTTTTGCAAAATTCTTCCTCCCTGAAATACTTGTGTAAGACCACCAAGGCATTCAGAGTGGGCAGGGAATAGTCAACCCATTCAAGCCTGCAGATCCCAGGGTGGGCAGAGATTCAGGCCTGCAGAACCCAGGGTGGGCAGAGATTCAGGCCTGCAAATCCCAGGGTGGGCAGAGATTCAGGCCTGCAGATCCCAGGGTGGGCAGAGATTCAGGCCTGCAGATCCCAGGGTGGGCAGAGATTCAGGCCTGCAGATCTACTCAATAAACAGCCAACTGGAACTACAATAATTTTGAGAATAATTTTGTACTGAAGCATGAAATCGAAAAAGAAATATAGAAAAAATGTTGGTTAGGTTTCAATAAACATTTTCTTTTTAAATATTTAGTGTAAAATTCTTTGGTCAAAAAGAGACCACCAACATAGTCAGGGTGTTTTTGGGGTGCTACAGGCATGAACAGGTTCAATGGGCCCTGATGCCAGCTCGAGAAGCAGCAGCAGGTACAGAACCAACACTGCTTATTATGTTAGTAGGCAACAAGAGCATCTCAATCCATGGCTGAACAAAAATACACACAGTCTCATCATCAAATCTATAGCTATAATAAAAGATCAAAAAGTCCAACCATTCCCAGGTGAATATGATGAGATAGTTTTTAGAGGTGTTAGGGAAAAAGGTTCGCTATTTCATTGCAACGTCTTCTGAATTTCAAAATACAAATCAGAAAATGGGAAATTTGACATGTATTTCCAATTTGCATCATAACTAAATTTGTGCTTTAGATTAAAGTGCAGTAAAACACACCCCACCCTTATCTACCTGTATACTCCTATTGTGTGTATTTTTGTTTATGAGACTGAAAAGTGCTGGCAACCAACCTTTAGGTCTTGACTCGATTTCTTTGACACATTTTTCGACAACAGCAGGAATAGTAGTGTTCTGTGCTTTGACGAGTGTGGTCAGGTCGACGCCAAACACACGCTTGACGTGTTTCATGTCAGGTATACAGTCATTTAGCACCTTCTCAGAACACTTCTTGTGAAAGTTGAAGCCACAATCTGCAGAAAAAGAGCACCAGTGGCATCAGATATACAGGTATACTAATAATACTGTATCGCACTCATTATAAGCCAAGCTTTTAAACATTCGGTTCGTTATCAATCTGCACAATAAGAGCTCACTCTATATCTCTGAACTGATGTACCTAATTATTCATTAGTATAACAGTGAATCGGCTAAAACACAGAATACATCTATTAGCAAACATTCTAAAGTGAGAGAACTGAAAGAGAGGGTCAATCTTGAGCAACTCACGTAACACAATATTCATCAGTAAAACAAAGAATACTGCAAAGAACACAATATACCTGAAAGTTCTTAACGAGAGAATTCCAAGTATAAAGGGTCAAATATGCTTATACAAGGAACTATAAATCTAGAGCCCGGAGCCTCACAAATACCAAGACAAATATTTTATCGATCAATTACTCTATGACAGGTAATCTTTCTTTCAGTTCTTTTAATATAAAATAATGACTAACAGATGTGATTGGTAAAATTAAATTCTGTAATTCTTTTTAATTGTACATTTTGGTTCATTTTGTGCGTATCAAAATGAGCTGTTCTCCAGCCCTGGCTTGGCTTATATAATCTACATTCATTATTTGGTTTGTGGAATCTACAGCCCTGGCTTGGCTTATTGTAGTATTTCCTACCTTGGCACTTGACCCCCTGGGCCACTAGACCCCAGAGGAAGTTGGCACAGAAGTCACACCAGTGGAAACCTTTAAATGTGTGCACCTGAAAGATACAGGAAAAATCTCACAAACAATTCAAATACCAGAAACTTGAATAAACGTGAATAAGTTCTAATATTTGACTGATGATAAATGAGTTCTAACCTTTGAATAAACCCTCATACTGCTAGTGGCCAATTTGGCCAATACAAAATGATGCAAAACACCTGTAAAATGATTGAAAACCTGCCACATGGGTACTCATCTGAGAGTGCTCAACAAGAGATAACCAGTGAATACCAACATGACAGGGTTTGAATGGTTTTCAAAAATCTTTGCGTCCTTGTATTTTGGGCTGAGTAGCCTCAGCATTGGAAGGGTTAATCCGTTAACGCTGTTGCTTCTTTTTCAGTATGATCTCACACAAATTTCTGACTACACAAATTTCTTACTACTTCAATTCGTTAAGGAAATCTATAAAATGAAAACAAGTTTATAAAAGATATGTCTACTGTATTAGGCATGCATTCCTTCATAAAAGTAGTGTGTGAAAGCAGTGTGTACCTTGAAAACATGCTGTTTCTCATACTGCATAACTTCTATGGCAAGACTCCGCCGCTTCCAGTCAGGCACATCTTGGCTCTGCAAAGTCAAATACAACACACAATGTAAATCACACTTCCTTATTCAGGAGACATACTTCACAAACAAACCCTGACATTCCCTATAAACCAAGCACAAGTCCTCTGCATGTAGGTCTGATATTTTACTTGCATAAATTGAATTTCTACTTGTCCAAAAATAAAGATGTTATTCCAGGGAATACTTCATTGAGATTTTTTTGTGGGAGTTTCCTGAGCTGCTACACTCAGACTTTTGTGTGTGGGCTGAGTTTATCTATCGATAAAGATTTAATTATCTATCTATATTAAGGCAACAGGTCAGCCTTCTAGCAGCACCAGCCCTGTACTTAGACAAGACACTTCAGTTTGTCAGGAAGGCCATTTCTGACACACACAATGCCCCAGGCAGCTGGGCAATGAGGTGTGCTGGGGCCTGATGCCTGTCTCATTATCTCATGCCTCTCTGTCTCATAGTATGCACACCTCCTCTAAATAATCATTTCAGTTATCACAATGGCTGATTGACGATAACAAGTTTGAGTTTTCAATGATACCAGTTATTCAGAAATATGTTGAGGTATTTTTTGGCCAGTAACTGATTCTAGTCTGAACACAAATAAATCGGATCTGTTAACGTGTTATGTACTATAAGTTTATAGGTTTATAAATAAATAAATATATATAATTATATATATATATATATATATATATATATATATATATATATATATATATATATATATATATATATATATATATATATATATATATATATATATATACACATATATATATATATTGTTAAATGTCCAGTGATATTATTAGCCAGGTTTATCTTGAGATCTTTAAATACCATTAGTATTTAGTCAGTGAGTGTAAGTTAATTCAATGTTATAGCTTTGCGGAAGATAGGAATGAATGGTGCCAAATTACACTAGCTGAACTTGAAGCTCTTAAGGGGATAAGGGGATTTCTAAAAAGCTTGTCCAAACCCCACTTGATGAATTTGGGACTTTATAGGTATTTCATAGCGCCTCACCCCATTCAGATCAGGAACCATACCACAAGGTCTGACGCGAAAGGAAATATCATAATAACAGACATTAGGAGTAAAATAGAATAATATCTATATTTTAGCTTAATGCATTCTTATGCCATATGGTATCAAATAGTAATGAACAATTTCATTACAGGAAGTCTGTGTGCAGGACAAAAACAGCAAGAATACTATGAACAGCAATTGCAAAACAATACAAGATATCTAAAAGTGTTAGACTGAATACAATAAACATAACATAAAATAAGCAAGAAAGGTTAGGGTGACCACTGGCATCGAGGGGTTAGGGGTAAAGTAGGGGTATGGAAAGGGGGCAGATGGGGAGAAAGAGGGGGTGGGGGTGGTTGATGACCAGGGGGAGAGCAGGGAATAGTTAATTAGTAGGTGTAAAGTTAAGAGCACAGTAAGAATACCGGGTCCTCAGCAGAGAGATGAGAGTGTCCAGTAGTAGGGATGACCATAGGCTACTGATGGAGAGAGATGGAGGGGGGGGGGCAGAGGGGGAGAAAGAGGGGTGTGGGGAGAGGGGGAAGGGGTAATTAGTAGGTGGTCCTGAGAGTGTCCAGTGGTAGGAATGACCATAGGCTACTGAGACAGGGGGGGGGGGGGTGGTGGGGGTAGTTAGTAGGTGTAAGAGCACAGTAAGAATACCTGGTCCATAGGGTGTCCAGTGGTAGGGATGACCATAGGCCGCCCCCACTGCTGAAGACAGAAAGCAAAATAAATATCAAATTGATCTAGAAAGCCATAAAACTAAAATATACAATGCAGAAATAATAAACATAGAGTAAACAGGGTTTCATCACTTCAATAAACACAGTCAACCACTAAAATGATCACCTGCTAGGAGAGACCACCTGTCTATAGTGACAGCTGTCTATATAGACAATAATTACTAATCTATTATGATGAGATTATTACCATAGGAGATTTTGGATCATCTATGCTGACCAGACTTTTGTGCCTTTTATGATAAGAAATAATTAGTAATCTATAATGATGAGAATATTACCACAGGGGGCCTTGGATCATCTAAGCTGACCAGACATATAAAATAGTTTATGTTAAGAAATAATTAGTAATCTATTATGAAGAAATTATTACCATTGGGGGCCTTGGATCGTCTATGCTGACCTTGCCCTCACTGATGCTGCTGATGCTGCTGCTGGCCGTGCTCTCCCGCGAAGAGCTCGCCGTGAGACGCTTCTTCTTCTGGGAGGCGTAGGCGATGTAGGGCGACTCCTCGTAGTTGGACTGAGAGGAGAGCGTGGCGATGTAGTCTGCCGCCTTCGACTCCAGGTAGAAGGTGATGAGACCGTCAGCCACCAAGTCCTGCACCGTGTCAAACCGCTTCTCACCTACATAGTGCTTGCCATCGTAATACAGCTTGAAGTTCTTCACTACACCTTCAAACCTGAAACCAATGGTAAGAGCAATTAGTCAGCTGAGCACTCATGAAATAATAGATCCAGACATACCAGATGACCAGCATATAAGCTCCTGGTGCCATCTACTGAACATTTATGACATTATTCCATTCTTACCTGATGGCCAGTGTATAAGCTCCTGGTGCCACCTACTGGACATCTAGGACACTATCTCATTCTTACTTGATGGCCAGTGTATGAGCTCCAGACGCCATCTGCTGGACAAACATGACATTATTCCATTCTTACCTGATGGCCAGTGTATAAGCTCCTGGTGCCATCTACTGGACATCTAGGACACTATCTCATTCTTACTTGATGGCCAGTGTATGAGCTCCTGGTGCCACCTACTGGACATCTAGGACACTATCTCATTCTTACTTGATGGCCAGTGTATGAGCTCCTGGTGCCACCTACTGGACATACATGACACTATTCCATTCTTACCTGATGGCCAGTGTATAAGCTCCTGGCGCCATCTACTGGACATCTATGACACTACCTCATTCTTACCTGATGGCCAGCATATAAGCTCCTGGCGCCACCTACTGGACATCTATGACACTACCTCATTCTTACCTGATGGCCAGTGTATAAGCTCCTGGTGCCATCTACTGGACATCTATGACACTATCTCATTCTTACCTGATGGCCAGTGTATGTGCTCCAGGCGCCATCTGCTGGACAAACATGACACTATTCCATTCTTACCTGATGGCCAGCGTATAAGCCCCTGGCGCCCGTTGACTTTCACGGATGAGATAGCAGCCATCGCCTTTACACATAAGTCTGTCCGCGTCTTCTCTCGAGATTGCTCCATGAAATCTAGAAAGAACGAAAGTTTTTTAGAATCACTATTGCTCCTTAAACAAGGCTGTTTATTTGGCAACGTCCGTTCAGCCCAATCTCAATAGACAGGACATGTATAGCACATTATAAGGGGTCTAAGTCAATCAATCAACACAGTAGATTGGGCTACTTTGAAGATTTAAAGGAAGATATGTAGGCTTACATATTATTTCATAGAGGTGACACAGCAAGGTATATATGAAAAGGTGCAATTATGAAATGAGAGTTTTCATTGTTTGAGGGTATTTAACATAAAGGTGTTCAACAGGGATGGTTATACTGTAAATAAATAAATAATATTTAAAAATTTCAACTAATGATATGGTGGAAATGCTTTGATTCACCAGCTGAGCCTGCCCAGTGACCATATAGTTCATCATACTATAAGTATACGAGGCTTTCACGTGTTTAAACAGTTCGCTATGCTAAAAAAGGCATGGACTAAATCTGCTGGACTAGTTCATGAAGGAAAACAAGCAATTTCTATGCAGATACTCCTACGGAATCCTACCCTCTATTGAAAATATCTCTATCTCAGTTCCCCATAAGTGACTTTCAATGCATGGCATCAATTTGCTGGAATTAATAAGGAATCATTCATTCCACTATTGATCAGGAAAATCACATGAAATTAATTACACATGACAATAAAAATGTCATCAGCCAGATCCATAGAAATCTAGGTTGAAAATAATCAATAATGCAAAAACCAATATGATTCTGTATGCTGAAACCAGAAAAGTACATATCTTTTGCAATTCATTCTATTTCTATAAAGAAATTGTCTAGGTCATGCAATAGAGACAAGACATATGAATACAGTGAAATGGGAGTCTAAACCATTGCAGATGAGCCAGGTGTGTGCCTTGACATAAACCTTTGTTACCTTCTTAACCCTTCCAATGCTGAGGCTACTCATCCTAAGCACAAGGAGACAAAGATTTTTGAAAAACATATAAACCCTATCATGTTGGTATTCATTTGAAACCTATCACTGAGTACTCTTGGATTAGTACCCATTTGCCAGGGTTTCAGTTCTTTTCATTTTTTTTTGCATCATTTTGTATTGGCCAAATTAGCCACCAGCAGCATAAGGGTTAAATGTATATACTGATTCATGTACTTACTCTCTTCCATAATGCGGGGGCCTATTTGGGACCTGCAAAGAAAGAAGAAATATTGAGTATAAAAGAATCTCTTTTCAAGCCTTTCCCAGTGCTAGCTCTTCCTCAATATTCAACACTACATTTTGCTGTATGCTAGAAGAGGAATATAACTTATCTGCATGTCTCAGACACGCATCAATCATGCGGCAGACTATGGCCTCATTCTGATGTTGTTCCGGTAACTTTATTGCCACTTATCATTTTATTCATTCACTGTTTGGTATGATTTTATTTCAACCTCTACTATATCTTGTGAAAAGCAGTTGCAAGAGCTTTTGATATGGTTACAGAAATGCTTTGGAAACAGAATGATTTAAATAGTTTTCAATTATTTCTTAAAACGATGATATCTTTCCAACAAAGGTATTTTGAAAAAAGAAAATGAGCGAGAAGTGTTAATCAAAACACTACCAACATATCTCTTTCAAATCTATTACAAAACCATTCTTTATTTCCAGGTTATTGTCAAAAACATCATAGGACCAGACGTCAATTTCAAGGATCACCAGAGCCTGCTGACACTCACCTCTCTGGTACACACAATGCGCTTGGACTTGGGGGCTTGCAACTGGAGCTGGTATACTGAAACAGAAAAAGTACAGTTACACAAGAAAATCACATAATGATTGGGTTTTGAGAAATCTGTAAATAAATTGTATTTCCTTTTGCAGAAACATATATTAGATTGGATCCAGTAGCCTACCAGATGTTTTATTAAAATAACTTTTTTTTCAGAATTACTAGAAATAATATCAATGCTAGCTAGCATAATAAAGTTAAAGAGAACTACTATTTATTACAAACATCCAGTAAGTAAGACTAAGACTAGACCCCTCTGTACTATAAGCGTGAGCTTCTACATGGTGCTATCTGGAGTCAGGATTCAGATAATTATTGATTATTCTTTAGCAGTGCGGCATTCATTAGATTAGTGTTTGCATACTGCCATGAGGTGAGCTTGCCAAGAGCATCTCAAATACCTGCACATTAGCTATAAGATTATCAAGCAGATTCCAAGACAGTCACAGATGTGACACCCCCAGAGGTAGCTGCACACTGCCACATGTGTAGGTACAGTATCTTCATGTTGTCAAGTTCTCTATAATTACAGAAACAAACCACCCCGGGTCTGAGTTAAATACTTGAAAATTTTCAAGTCTATTACGATAATATCCTAGCGTCCAAAATTAAGTGCACTTTAGAATTATTTGCTTGAAATTGACCTCAACTAAACACTTCTTCATTCAGTTTCAAATAATAGTAACAAAATATTACTATACAGCGCTATGGATTTTAGTTTTTTTTGGTAAAATAAATCTGCATGGACAAGGACAAAATTTTGGAAAATAATCTCATACATCAATAAGCATGTATATAGACTATACAATGGTGCAACCAACAACCACTGCAGGATATCCTGTATCCCCCTTCCTTTCCTCAGTAACAGTAGTGGCCAAGTTCAACACAGGACCTGAGGACCTTCACTTCCTCAAACAAAGGACTACAGCTGAGACAGCAGGCACGTAAGCGGATGAATGGGGCAAGTGATTTGATTGACCCTAAGCGTATATATTGAACTAATAAGGAGACAGTACTGCCCAATGATTCAAGCTAGACAGGTCTTGGCAGGATCAATATTTAGAACAAATAAGCTAACTGCATAGTTTATGTGGACTATGCACACCTATTTCATTATTATCTAAATAAATCCCTACTTGTCCCAGAGACAGGATTGTAATTATTGTTAGCCGAGGTACACGTGCCAAGATTGCAGCAAATGAACATTATAGGCCCTATACTGGTGCCTGTTATCACTGCTGTGCAAGTAAGTCCTTCTATCTTATAAAAACAGATTATGATTGACTAAAATTTGAGACTTTAAAACAGTGGGGTCAAACTAAAAAATGTATTCAGAATGCATTTTGGAGCATCTAGAATTCTAAATGTTAATTTCACACACACACACATTTGCACATCTTACATCTTTATTCATCCCTGCATTTCCCCCTTAAGAAACAATATTCTAAAAACAGCCTAATAACACCATTCAAAAAAATTGGTAAATTTATCATCAGGGCTCAAAATTAATTTCTTTTTCTAGGGAACCATAATTCAAGGTGTTGCGTATAAAAACCAGTACATCTTTGGGCTCCCTACAGAAATTTGAGGGAGCTGCAGGAGAATTCAAAGGAGCCATGGGCTAATGGCTACAGCTGATTTCCAGCCCTGATTATATCTAATAAAGTTCTTCTCAGAAGTCACAATGCATCCAGTCTACAAAAGCCGAGACAAACTCAGATCATGAATGGGTTAAATATTTGTAGACTGTAGAACCTGGGACTTCAGTGGTCAACAGGTCCTCTATAACACAGCCCTGGACCCCATGGGAACCAACACTAGGTGGCCTACCTCCTAACACAAAATAAACATGACAAAAAATAAATTTATCAAAATTTGTCAATGGCTTCATGGGTAAATTACAGCAATGCATTTCCTAATTATCATAACACAACAGTGGTTGTCAAGCAAAGAGAAAATGCGTTCCAAATATTTTGACCCATGCATACTAGTTCTCCTGCAAGATCATTATGATAAATGGTTTGAGGCATGTGATAAAGTTGACATTATTTCATGAGTATGGGCTGTTCCCACTTGCAAATGGCTGGCTGCAACCCATCCTATATATGGCAGAAAAAGTTAAAATAATGCAAATTCCAAAATCACGGTAAAAAGCAAATATTAACCACTGCTAGTTAACTCTGCTCTAAAGTTTTTTTACAAGACAATGTTCATGTCATGTGTGCTATTTACACTCATTCATTAAATACCCATCTTGTACCAACATGCAATAAAATTATGGCACTGCACTTCAATTTCAGGTTTTCTGCTTTATGCAAAGATCAATTCAATGCCTACTGAGGCCTGACAAAGGAGGATATTGGAAATTACTTAAATATTGTTTGGAAACTACCTGGCCACTCTGGTTATGATGGGGTTAAGCAGCAAATCTAGTGCTCTATTTAACCAGCTAGGTGACTTCCCACAGACAGGAGGAGACAGTGTTTGATGGCTTGCCAAGACCATGTTAAATTTGCCCATTCAACAGAACAGATTCACACCCAAATAGGCGCAAGAATACAGGGATGTTGTTGAATATGATGATCGATATTCTATCACGTCAAAAACAACCATCTGAAGATAATCCAGAACAAGTGTGAATCTGACATTATTTAGAAATATGTTGGTGCACTTCTGTTACAAATATATCTGAGAACATAACTACCCAGTGATAGTACATAAATAACTAATAAGAAAATGCCTGAGAAACTCATGTTTGTCATGATAACAAAGGCCTGGTGAACTTTTTGAAGCACTTCTTTGAAAAAATGCTGCTTCTTCCAGTATTTTCCCAGTAAAACCTTATTGAGACATTGCAAATGTGATCACAGGTACTATTATTGCTATAGGTATAGGTGGATTACAGCCAATGCCCAAACTGCTCTCTGCTCGCAGGTAGAATCACCCTGCACCCCATTCAACCCCCCCCCCCCCGACACAGACACACCCAACCAGGCAGAGAATCATCATCTGTGAGCCCTGAATAATTGTGCTAACTAGTATAAAGCACACTTAATAAATCCTCCAGCGTGCATGCAATGAACCAGTATACCACCCCCTCCCCCACCCAGGTGTACAATGGTCCCCCCACAAGATGCATTTTGAGGCAACCTCTTGGTATCTTCAGTCATAGAAGCATGTGCATGTCCTCTTCCTGACAGCTCTAGAGTATTTATAGAGAATGTGCATAATGCCTGGCTGCCTTACCAGGTTAGACCTTTATCATGTGTTTATTTTTGCCAGCCTGGTGGGCCGTGGAGGGTTAATAATCTGGGGAATGTGGGGTTGAGACCAGAGAAAGCTAGGAGTCAGCGGCCATGTGACATCTTGGGTGCAGCCACAGTTTTTCTTTACTATTAAACAGTAACATAATCTTCATAAATATTAGCATTCAATATCAAATCCCTTAGCCTTAAAACATTTAACATTGAAACCAGGCATTGCCAACTATAGGCATATGACTTAGAAAGAACAACGTTGGACTTTGACCCCATTTTGGTTCAGCCCTTTACTTCACCCTTTTTACTGTTTTTTCTGAGTGTTGGTGTAGTTTTGTTGCAGTTAGTCCTATGTACAGCAAAAGGACATATTAACGTTTAAACACTGTACCTCTTGATGATAGTACTTGAAGAATCTGAAAGGACTGTGCAATCAACAAAGCTTGATGGGAGACCCCAATCTCCGAAGACCTATCACTAACACTGAGTATATGTGGTCGATTAAGGTTTCCTCAAAGTAAACAGACACTGCAGTTGTCCTGTAAAAAGCTAAACATTTGCACACACATAAAGCTATTCTTTCAGCTCCACAATGATTCCCCGTTTCAGTCAAGTAAAACTTGTGGAGAAATATGGACCTGGGGGTTAAAAAGTAGGTGCTCAAGACCCTTAAATGTGTGAATCCTAAATCTTACATCACAGATGATGCTTTGAGTCAGAAAGTCTCTTGGACAATGAAAAGAAATTCCACGACTGCCTCTTTAGGTTAACGCACATAAGTAAATATGGTGAAAATCAAGATTTTTTTGTGAAAATGATTAAATGAAAAGGTAATCTTTTGCAAGTATTGATTTGTACTGAAGTCCTTTGTGTTTTGGCAAAATGGGCCAAATGCAAACTAAGGATATATTTGTCAGGGCGCATTGAGAAAGTTAGCATGAACAGGTTAATGTGCTGTTCATTTTAAGCTTCCGAGCCAGTCAATAAATTATGAATTACAAGAGAGCCAGTTTAATGGCCAATTGACATCCATGCACCATTGTATCAGGGGGTCCAATGATTATCGGATACATGTTCATTTTCCTGCAATTGATTAGATTTCCACCTCCTCTGAGCAGTGATGGCACTCGTCTTGAGGCTCGCCAGTCTCATATTACACAAGAGTTAACTGAGGGATAGCCTACACCAAAGGCATTGAGGCCTAGCTGGCACTGGGGCCAATTTGGACATCAAACCAACATGGTATTGATTCTAGACAAAAAATATATAAATCCAACCCATTAATGCTTAAGAGTTTACCTAGAAATTGTCATCTGTAGCTGTAGATTTTACAAAATATTTGAATGAGTTGTTGGTTGCGCTCTGAATAACATTTCTCCAACTCATATACCACCAACCACAAAAAATAGAGAGAGAATTGAGCTCTTCCAACCACTATCATAATTACTTATTTAATGGCTAATAAACGTTATATGTTGTTATTACGGAAAATCATTATCCTTTCTAGGAATAGCACAGCTACTGTTAGAACAATCCTTGGTGCTTGCCTTGATCAGTGAAAATGATCTAAGCTATCACTCAATATCTTCCTGATCGCGCTCTTGCTTCTGCCTTAATTCACATTCTTTTAACTCTGATGCTGCTGGTGGCTAATTGGGCCAATACAAAATGATGAAAAAACCTAAAAAATGACTGAAACCCCATCACATGGGTACTCATATGGGAGTACTCAGAGAGAGCTTTCCAATGAATACCAACAGGGTTTAGATGTTTTTGTTTTTAGATATTTTGCGTCCTTTTGCTTTGGATGAAAGTAGCCTCAGCATCAGAAGGGTTAACAATCTTAGTAGTCTGTGCATGTCGGGTTGGCACTGTTGCCGGACCCTGATACAGTTAGCTGGTTTGATATATATCAGCCATTGTGCAGCCCACAAATGAACCCCTTGACTTGCATTCTCTTCTGATACTCCACCATCTGTTCAGCCTGTTTCCATATAACATATTCACAGCACCCACAAGTTGCACTCTTAACCCTTATCCCAGATCTTCCTCAGCGCACACCGCACACATCGCATAGCAATGGGACGCAGTCACCATGACAACAGACAGAGTGTGGAAACAATTCCCCCCATGCTTCACCCTGAGTTAACTTCAAACTCTCTTTAATAGAACAACCCCACAAAAAATGTGAACTATCTGTGAGTAATATTATAGTTAAAATTTACTGCTGACACTTTCTGCAGATAGGACACTACTAGGCAATACTCATTTTATTTCTAATACCCTTAGATTTTCAGGAGGTACTCGTGAACAACATGATACAGTTTCTAAATAAGTACCACCTACCTAAACATGCAAAAATCCTCACCGAGGGGGATTTATAAGTAATACACACACACACACACATGCATGACATTCCCCAGGCCAATTTGGAATAAAATTCTATTTTTTGACCTTTACATACAACAAAAATATGTATAATATGAACAAAATAAGGAAATTTGCCTCTGCTGCATTATTCACTGTTGGTCGTCTAGTCCTGAGTATCAGGGATTCTCTGAGCAGACACTGCAGGCCTCTGGTTTGCAGTTTTTGCACGGTGTTACAATACATTTTCATCTGCATCACTTACCACATAAAATAGAACACAGTTTTGTTCAGGCTCATTACCCCCAAGCTTTCCAGGAGTATCTGCTTAACAGATAGCCTTGAGAGCTGTCTCTGGGAGGGTCCCGGTGAGACGTATTAGTTCACCGCTACACAACACCACTTCCCCGTAGACTGGCAAACTCAAATTGATATTGCTGTAGTTGCTACAATGGGCGCCATACTGTTTATTCCGCTTATAACTCAACTAAATCAATCCAACTGTGGTTTAGAACTTCAAAATACCATAGAAATTAAGCCTTACTGCAAGGATTTGTCCAAATAAGACTTAATAATTTATTTCACCATTGTTCTTAAGATATCTAGTTTTGTGTCAAAAAGGCAGACATTATACACTTGAAGGGAATATGAGGTAGGTAGAGTGAGATGCTGTTTTCAAGCATTCTCTATGTCAGGTTTTTCAAAAACTATTTGCATTCTACTCTTGAACTATTCAAATTCATTTCAAACACATACCGGCAGGGCCATACCCGGGTGTAATATTACAGGTGAACTTGGATATGACGGACTCATTGGGACCAGGAAAATTGGTCCGTCATATGCAAAATCCGTCGTATACATATGACAAATATTGGAAATGCATTAGACTGGGACCAAGCATACCGTCCGTCATATGCAAAA
Source organism: Maea johnstoni (assembly GCA_963942565.1). NCBI lineage: Eukaryota > Metazoa > Annelida > Polychaeta > Spionida > Magelonidae > Maea > Maea johnstoni. The sequence continues at coordinate 48,910,427 of OZ012689.1, read as the reverse complement.
ATCCGTCATACAGTGGTCCGTCATATCCAAGTTCACCTGTATATCCAAGCTTTAATTTTTATGTTAATCTTTTTATTTCCTTTTACCTATTGCAGTTCTATTCATTTTTGTCTTAGACTTGCATCTTTTCTTTTTGGGTCAAAATATGAGTAGATTTGGCATAACATCCTGATTTAGAGGGTGGCACAAATTTCCAGGAATTTACTGTAAAATCATTATGTACTAATATCTCAATTTATATTGGAACGAAAGTGAATAAACCAATGTTTAGATAGAATTGGAATGAATGAATAGCATTGAATATAATTCTAGTGAACTCTATGCTATCATGCATTTAAGAAATATTACTTTAACAGTGATACTTCTTCATTTAGTATAATAGTTACTAAAATATTAAAATATCAAAATCAGTTTTCCTTGCATTATATTGCCATGCTTAATATTGAAAGTAAAAAGATCAGATTTTATCAGATTCATCAAAAAAACAGCCGTTGAGAGTCTAGTAGGGCTGTGCTCATCAGCCATTTTTTTGCGATCCGATTAATTGCCTAATTTTTCTTGATGTCGATTTTCTCGATTCGATTCTGTCGCGCGCGGTAGTGCTTGGAAAAGTGTGGTGGGGGCTGGACCAGCACCATGTAAAATACATTGCGTGGCCCTCTCCACACTTTTCCAAGTACTACCGCGCGCAATAGTATCTATCGTAGTGCAGTTTCAATGGCGGCCGTCTGTGGCCGGCTCAGCGCCGCGGTCTTTTTAAAGAATAGGGTAGGCTCTTTTGTATTTTTGGGGTAGGGAAAACAATTGAGGTAGGGGGGGCGTATCAAGTTCGGCAATCGATGTCCTCTCATGTTGAACATCGATCTTACGACTTTGCCGATCCATCGATGGCGTGCCTATCGAGCCCAGCCCTAGAGTCTAGACATGTTTTTTGCACCATAACTGAAATACGTTTCAGGTACAGGTATCTTTCTGCTTAAATTGAAAACTGCTGCAGGGATGAGAGTGTTAAGTGGCAAAGTGAGGCGATGCAGGGAATTAAATGAGATTAGCTTTCTAGTAATCTGTGTGACAAACACCTTATTGCTGGCTGCTGTAGAGGACTGCATGAGGCAGCACTGCCACGATGGCTGATGGCGAGAGAATACCAACGAGGAAATAGTTTGAACGGTTTAGTACGGATTACAGGAACCTCAATGTTCCTCCTCCTGATAGGCTCAGCAGCAGAGCGTGTGTAGCTGTTACTGACAGGGGTAGTCCCCCACACGAGTACAGGACCTTAACCCTTATGCTGCTGGTGGCTAATTTGGCCAATTCAAAATGATGCAAAAACGCTGAAATATGACTAAAACCCTGCCATATGGGTACTCATCTGAGAATACTCAGCAAGAGCTATCTGATGAATACCAACATGACAGGATTAAGATGGTTTTCAACAATGTTTGCATCATTGTGCTTTGGACCAAAGTAGCCCCAGCATTGGGAGAGTTAACAACAAGGCTGCTACAAGGATACATCATGTGTACTCATGATGACTTAGATTAAGAAGGACCAACACAGAAAAAAAGAATTATGAATGCAGCCTGAATGTTCAAATTTAATAAAGGATTAGTTTTTTTTTTGAAGATTGCAAAAGTGTAGGACCAGGCTAACTAAACCCTTGCAGTTATAGAAAACAAAAGAATAATTGGGAACATAGTGCATACACCACTGCTGAAGTGATCTCAAGATAGATTTACTAGTTCAAACCTAAACTATCATGATGATCATAACTGGGACATCCCTGCAAGCTATCTCCTGAGCAGCAGTTATAAGCTGCATCTCAGATCATCTTATACTCACTGTGAGGTCTTCATGCATTGGAGAGGGCTGAAAGTTATACACTGGTCTATGTCATGTAAAGGTGCATTATGTAAAGAGTGCAGCTAAAGGATGTGAAACAAAAAAGGGCGAGTAAAATATACATCAATAACATCAAACCTAAAATCTTAAAAATCAAGAATTTTTTTATTGTCTCTATGTCAAGGTTAAACAAGGTAAATGCTTTGAAATTGGCCGGGCAACCTGTGGGCTTGGTGGGACTATCTGGTCTTGTATTATGTAAGAGTGCAGCTATCGCCATGAGGTTTGTTTATAGGAGTACTAGCCATATTAGGCCATCATATATCTTTGGCCAATGTCAGTCCCTTATGCAAGTAAATTTTCTAGGAAACAATAATAGATAGTAGAGTCACCAGGATGTTTTTGTTCTAAGTAACATGACAATTCGAATTGACAGGTGCTAATCCTTCTATAATCAGCCACGGTATAAAACACATTCAAGTCTTCCTGAATCAAAGAAATTTGATTTGTCCATTCATCAATTATGGACCATCTTCATAAATAGCTATTTTATAAATGGCCTGGACTGGAGTGGTCTTATCTTGTATATCTGTTATACCATATATACTGTAGGATAGTAGTGTTTTAAGGTGTTATTTTCAAAAGTCTTACCTTAGTAGAATATTATCATAGTATATCCTATAGCTCTAGGCTGCAATTTGTTACAATTAAATCAAAATCGCTAGCTAGCAAGGATAACAAGTATTGTACAGCTTCTTTGATATGTAATGTCCTAAGGTTGTATTGAAAATCTAAAGCAAAACTCAGCATTCATTTGCACTTAGCCCAGTAGTTCTCTGAGAGGATTATGTATGGATATATGAATGAAGGATTCTGACTTCACACCATAGATCAGTTAAGGGGGGGGGGAAGGAACACGTCCACCTTGAACAGCAAAGGTCAATAGATCATGCTCGATATTGCCTAATTTTATTTTAAGTGCTGACCTAACTGTATACAACATTTTTTGGCAATAGTCCTCATCTTACAGGAACATGTTAAAAATAAGTTATTCTTTAAATCATAGAGTAATAGTCATTGACACGGGGGTAGGTATCTCTAGCGGAGTAGGTGTCTACCAGGGGAGAAGTGTCCACAACAATGTTACTACTAATATAGTAAGGGTCTCCACACCACCCTCATCACCCCTATTAAGGCCACTAAGGAAATGTATAGGACATAGCAACATTTCCTGGGTACCAATGTTTTCTTTGGCTCCTACAAAAAAATCCATTTTAACATACTGTTGCAAATTATTAATGGCTCATATCTCAATGACTGTAGCATAACAAATTGTAATAATATCAGGTAACCTGATAAACATGTTAGTATATGCCAATTGGTATTTTTCATTGTCAACCTTTCTTTCATCATATTGAATGTTCAAACAATTACCTTCATTTTAGAGGTAAATCACCAGTCAGTTGTAAAAGTGTTGTCCAGATGTTAAGTTCATAAATAGAGTGATTGTACATGTACAGAGTACTTCTACATAAATGTAATTAGGGCCAGGAATCGTTCCGAAATTTCGGCTCGATTAATCGCCGAGGTTTCCGACTGATCTTGATCGATTAAAAACGATTATTTTGAGAGTGCTATATCCTTCAAAACACGCTAGTTCCGAACCCGGAAGTAAAGCGAAGTATAGCGTGGGAACGCCGACGGCGCCATTTTGAAAATCAGACTTGTCAATACAAGTATAAGTCGCTAAGTAAAATGGATGCGGCGGCGAGAATAGGCATGAAAACAACAGTTAAGGTAGGCAAGTGTGTTTATTTTTCGCTGTAACAGTGTTATAAGTGGTCAAATGAGTGGTCAATAAGGGTTTTGTGGAGGAAATTATGTTGTTTTTTACGATGTTAGCGATGTGAGCGATAATCGAAAATAATCGATTTTCCAAAACTTGACTCGACCCAGTCGGATTTCATGGCGATCCGACCGATTGATCGAGCTTACGATTGATCGTCCTAGCCTTAAATGTAATACAGGTGAACTTGGATATGACGGACCACTGTACGACAGATTTTTGCATATGACGGACGATATGCTTGGTCCCAGTCCGATGCATATCACATATTCCTCATATGTATACGACAGATTTTGCATATGACGGACCAATTTTCCTGGTGCCATTGAGTCCATCATATCTAGTTCACCTGTATGTATAATAATTATGTACATGTACACTAGATTCTCCATTAAAGCGCATAGCTAAGAAAATACCTGGGCTTGGAAAACACACTATGTTCAGTGAGAAGCTGTTTCTGTGGCTTCAAAGTGGTCCCGGTTCACAGCAGCTGAGAGTAGTAGACCGGGAGTGGGCACTGTACATGCATCATCAAATTTCGCTGCCTCCCATCTCCTTGGCAACTATCTGACCTAGAGAGGATGCTGCATGCTAATTGCACAGATCAGATCACGTGACCAAGGCTACACCGCGTAACCCGAGGCGCACATACCCTAGGTACTAGCATGCTGTGCCTATGGCGTTGCGGTTCAAGGGGATGTATTTCTCTGACAGCAGGGAGCCTGGACCAAATCCAGGATGAGGCTCCTGAGCCGGGACCAAATCCAGGCTCAGCAACCATTGGAAAAAATGATTTATAGCCTCGCCGATGGTGTTTGTTGCAAAGCTTCAGCATTGGCGGCCTCAGCTTTGGCAACAAACACCTACGTCTCGGCTATAAATCTGCACCAATGCCCAGCAGCAGATCTTAATCCGTATAACATTGGCTATTATTTTAGCTCACATGAAGATCGCATGTCCTGATTGGCTACCTCATGAAAAGTTTTCTCCCACTGTTAGCAACACTTAGCGGAGAAAGTGTGTGTCATCAGTCATCTTGTCATTTTGACCTCATCCAAAACAGGAGACGGTGGTTAGATATGTCATGTTCATTGATATTTTACCATTGTGGGGGTTGTTCAGTATAATATTTAAAACAAATATGATATCCCAGTGGGGGGTAACACGATGGATTAAAATGGATCACTGAGGGAGGATGGTTTTCCTGAGGGAAACCATCCTCACTCGTGATTCACATACAAGGTTTAAGAAATAGGGAAAAATGTCACATACATGCAGTTTACTTTGTCATCAATAAACATAGTTGTTGTGCTAGATGTATTATAGAGTGCAGCAGCAACATAGTGAGCTTAGACTTAGTCACTGGTGGTCAGACCATGACCATGATGAATGTCACTGGGTCAAGATCCTCTATTATTCATCACAAGGGCCTGACTCACAAACAAATACACTCACAATGCCACTCACTCAAATCCAAGGAAATCTGTTGTCAAGTGCGTATCACAGTCGCTCCCGAAGTATAAGGCAAGTTAGGTGAATACTCACGGTATGTTTTCCACACTGGCATGGCCGGTAGGTCCTCCTCTGCCACTCCTCCGCCTCCTGAAGGAGAAGAAGAAGGAAGAACGGTGAAGTAATTGGGAGCCCGACTAATTCTACCTCCACAGCCCGCCATGTCTGCAATCTACCGACCTACTCATCGGGACAGCCGAAACATCCCGATGCAACTGAAAATTACTTCCTGATACGATTACGAAGCGGGAGTTACAAATATAAATATAATGTGAAATCATCACAACCATACAACTAGTGAAATCTGCAAATTCAGTGGAGCGGATTAGGTTCCCGGGGCCAGACAAACGCCTGGAATTCTATTTTCGAGAAACTCACCGTCTCTGCTAGCGGCCATGTTCATGCTTGATGTTACCAGTTACCTATTCATGACCATCTCAAATGCAAAATGTTATGCGTTAATGAGCAATGTAAACTCCAAATCGTTTGACAGTCGGAGGTTCACACAGCTGCAGCCTCCATGTTTGATAATGACGTCACTTCCGTGTTGTCCAGACAGAATAGAGGGCGCTTCATGCGCTTTTCATGTGTCGTCTGCTAGAAAGTTAGAAACCACTGTTTCTGTCAGAATTTCCATCCTTTCTGATCTGGTCAGAATTTTTTTCTGCTATGGCAGAGGAAGATTATTTTTTCATGCAGGGCTAGAATTTTTTTTCTCCTCTTGCAGATCCAGAATTTTGGGGGGATAGAAAACAGAAGAAAGTGATTTCTCACCTGCATGCAGCCATATCTGGCATTTCAATTTCTAAATTTTGATAATTTGCTTTTCAAGATCTTTGATTTTATTTCTTGTAATTTATATATCTGACACTTAAATTGTGTATGACAAGCCGAGGTGCCCTAGAGTAAGTATTTATGGAATTCCATAAATGATTTATGGAATTCCATAATTGATAAAAATATCAATGGAATTCAATAAATAATTTATGTAATTCCATAAATGATGTATGTAACTCCATAAATGGTTTATGGAATTTCATTAATCATTTTTGGAACTCCATAATTGTACCCATTTATGGAATTCCATTAATCAATTTTGGAATTCCGTACATCATTTATGGAATTCCATAAATCATTTATGGAATTCCAAAATTGTATGACATTTATGGAATTCCAGAAGTTATCTATATAATTTAATAGTTATACACAATTATGGAATTCCATGCATCATTTATGGAATTCCATAAATCATTTATGGAATTCAATAATTAAATGCCATTTATGGAATACCATAAAATATTTCTGGAATTCCATGAATGGTTTATGGAATTTCATAAATACCATGTATATATAGAATTTCATAAATGATTTAAGGAATTCTATAATCGTTTATAGAATTTCATAAATGACATATGGAAATCCATAAATAAATTGTATTTATGGAATTCAATATAAAATCATTTATGGAATTCCATAAATGATTTATGGAATTCCATAAATCCTGTTTGAAATTCCATAATTGATATTTGGAATTCTATTAATCATTTATGGAATTCCATGAATGCTGCCTAGGGCACTTTGGCTTGCCACACATGTGGGCCAAATGCTTTTTTGGGCTATCCCTTGGTTAGGAAAGATAAATTGGTCCCGAAAATCAAGAAAAATTTTCTGGCCTTAATAATTTTATTTCAAAAAGAATTTGCCCAGGTCTGGTGTTATTTGATAAAAACAGTAATATTACAGTTGATACAACATTAAAATGCAGTTAAAACTTTGCCACAGGTTTGATACCCAAAATGCATGTCCGAAGCGACATTTTTGGTGAAAGTCTATAGGCCCTCTCTAGAGAAAAGAGCCCCAAGCCTTTCCTGCTAGTATCTAAATCCTGTGTGAGATCCTGTAATATAGCTGGTCTTTTATTATGCTCAGTGATGGCATAGGCAGCCCAATAGTTGGTCTGATTATGCAGAAAAGGATGTAGGCTTTTTACTTATGTAAAATCTAAAAATGACTCTTTTCACAATTATACTCCTTTGGCCACCTTCAAAAGCATGAATTAGTTAAGAAGGCCTGCACACTTTAGCGCCAGAATAAACAATGAAACATCAAAGTTCATCAGGATCAAAAGGGAGATAAAAAAATGGAGCACTGAGTTTATTTCTTAATATCAATATTGGAGAAATTGCGGTGCTCTGAAAATGGTCCAACATCCCGATTCGACGTCCAACACACTATAGGCGGGTGGCCAAATCCCTAAAAGAGCTCTAGAAATATTTTTGATGGCGTTTTTCGTTACAAGTCGTCATCCATGCTTATTCATCTCTACATAGGGTGGGCTTTAGCGCACGGGTGGATGACACGTCTGATTTTGCTGCGTAAGGGAATTTTGGGGCATTTTATGCAAAAAATCACCAAAAAAGCATGTTTTTGGGGATTTCCTTCTAGAAAATTCATTTTTCGAGATAGAAACTCAAAACTTGCTACAAATGTGTTCAAGAGGATGCTTCTGATGTTAGAACATGTTGCGTTAGCGTAACTTCAGGGAACCCCCCGCTGTGAGTGATTTTGGGGGAAAAATATATATATATATATATATGTATATATATATGTGTATATATATATACATATGTATATATATATATATATATATATATATATATATATATATATATATATATATATATATATATATATACATATATAAATATAATATATATATATATGTATATATATATATATATATATATATATATATATATATATATATATATATATATATATATATATATATATATATATATATATATATATATATATATATATATATACTAATTCACTTTTCTCTGGGGGGGAGGGTGGTGTATGGGGGTAGAAGAAACTGGATATATATATATATATATATATATATATATATATATATATAAATATATATATATATATATAAATATATATATATTTGGGGTCAGAATTAGACATAAAAAATGTTTCATTTTCTATCTTCAAAAGAAAAAGAAAAAAAGTCATGAAAAAAAGTCGTGCATGTCGGTGAATTACACCCGTATCGGCCGCGTGAGAGCCGAACAACTATCCCCTAAGCTACGAAGCCACTCATCGAAATTTATGGAATTTATCACACTAAGACCAAATGTCGTACTAAACTGGAAGTTGGACGGTGCGTTCTCGAATCATGTTTATCATTTGTTAAATACTAGCCCCCCCCCCCCAGGTAAACTTGTGATTTCCTGAGCAACTGATAAGGTGCAAAGTGGCTGTGCTATGCTCCTTTAATACGGAGTCGATCTTTCCCCATACCACTCTCATGACAGGCCATCGTAGACACGGAAGTTGGGTCACATCAATTCAAAGCGCTCGTAGTGACGAGTCTGGTCACGACTGCATAATGAAAAGTGAATACTTGCAATTCATAAATGAACTATGAAATTCCTCATTCATTTATCAATATTCAATATCAATTATGAATGTTCCAAAATGTCTTTTTTGTCCACTTTTACATGCCATTTTGGTCACCACATACCATCAAATTCAAATAATGAGTGCTCCCTTGGAAGTGGTGAAGGGGGACATCTAGCGGGAGAAGGGCAAACTATGTGAAACAGCAGAGAAAATAAATATAAATTTATTTTTTCTGCTGTTTTTGGAAAAACGATGGAGAAAATAAATTTAAATATTTTTTTTCTGCTGTTTTTGGAAAAACGTTGGAGAAAATAAATTTAAATTTATTTTTTCTGCTGTTTTGGGAAAAACGTTGGAGAAAATAAATTTAAATTTATTTTTTCTGCTGTTTTTGGAAAAACGGAGAAAATAAATTCAAATTTATTTTTTCTGCTGTTTTTGGAAAAACGTTGGAGAAAATAAATTTAAATTTATTTTTTCTGCTATTTTGGTAAAAAAACGGTGGAGAAAAAAAATTTGAATTTTTTTTTCTGCTGTTCACACTTCCACCATCGTACATAACTGAAAAAGACATTCATACTTTAAAGTTAGAATGGAATATAGAATATATTGTAAGTGGAAAATCCTCCAATTCAAAAGGTGTACATGTAGCTACTATTTTAATGAAACCTTCGAATATAAAATAATTATAATAAATACAGACACAGACGGCAGGTATATTACCATATTTTTGCGCATATAAGACGCACCCATATATAAGGCGCAGCACTTGTTCAGGCCTTTAAAAAGATGTATAGACCTTAGCTTTGTGTATAGTACGCACCCACCTTTCGGCCCATGTCTCTAGTTATTTTCTAAATACAAATGAAAGAAATGGGGGTCATCTTACTAACTAGCATTGGATTCGGACAAACATTATGTTGATTGTAATTTGAAGTCACTATGCTACTCTATAGACAATAGGGGCTTGGACAATTATGCAGTGTATTGTAATCACTGTGCTCAAAATAGAACCGGCTGGACAGTTCCGATATAACAAACAATTCACTATGGTGTCTACAGCCAGATAGGACTGATAAGGTTTTACCATTACTGCTGAAGAAGAACCGTTAGAGACGTGCTAAACATGTTAGAAACACAATTGAACTGAAATCATACCCGAGCCTCAATTCTGATATGGGTTGCGGTAATGGCTGGTCATCGATTTGCGATCTGTGTGTGGCCTGGGCACTTGAGGTAAAACACCCTATATTTCTAGCTTTGTGTATAAGAGGCACCCCCGTATTGAGTGTAAAATTTCGTGTAAAAAAGTGCATCTTATACGTGCAAAAATATGGTATACTAAATCTATTGATAAATAACTTAATTCCAATACAAATTATTGAAATCTATGGGTGTAATAATGATAACCATGTATGGTTCAACAATACTTTTGACACCATTGATAAGCAAACAATGATATTTTTGTAATTATGACAGGTGATTGGAACACTGCACTCAGTGAGATAGACACCTATAATTACCAATTCCAGCGTAATACAAGGTCAAGAGACAGTTTTAATGCATATATTAAAAAAATAACTTTATTGATATATGGAGAGAACAAAATAAAGAAGAAAGATTTACATGGGGCACTAAAAAAACCTTTGAAAGATCACGCTTGGATTATTTCATAATCTCTGAAGATATTTTGTCATTCAATCCTAAAGCTGGGAATAAATAATGCATGTAGAAGTGATCATAATATAATAACCTTAAACTTAAATGTAAACACTCATCCTAGAGGTAGAGGCTCGTGGAAATTTATTAATAACTTACTAACAAATAATGAATACACCTCACTAATTAAAGATACAATAAATTTAGTTAGCACTTACGCACTACCCAAATATTCTCCAAACTATATAAATTAAGATCAGGGTGAACACTTAGAAATAATCATTGATAATCATCTCTTTCTCAACACACTTTTATGTCAGATTAGAGGGGAAACAATTAATTTTTCTAAAAGACTCTCGAAAAATAGAAATCAAACCGAAACAGATCTAATGAAAAAATATCAATGGTAGAATTAGAGAAAGACAAAACAGATCAAATAGAAGGCCTTCTAGTTATAGTTGACTATGCTAAAGCTTTTGATACGATTGAATGGCCTTTTGTGGAATATTGTTTAAAGCTATTTGGTTATGGTGATTTCATAGTTGACGTCATTGAAATTCTGCAAAAAAAATCATATTCAAAAATAGAATAAAACAGGCATTTCTCTGAAAATATACCACTATCTAGATGTTGCCATCAAGGTGACCCTATATAGCCATACTTGTTTGTTATCTGTGCGGTGGTACTTTCACACGTTATAAAGGAAAATAAGGACATTAGGGGAATAAAAATCTAAATCTAAATTGTCTCAATACGCAGATGACACCACCTTATTTCTTGATGAGGACAAAGAAACTCTGAGATGTGTCTTGGATGTATTGAGATGGTCTAATAAGATATCAGGCTTAGCCATAAATAAAGAAAAAACAAACAGAGCAGGAACCAAACCCCCAAAAGGGCTCTTAAAATTGAGATATCTGAGTGGTTCTTTAACAAAATGAAGGATATGAACGTCTAAAGAAAAAAATCTATGTTGAAAGTGACGCAAATGGTGGCAGGATGGTGCTGTGGGCCAATATATGGAAGACTTTACAAATACAGATATGTAGCAGAATTTAAGCAAATAATAGGGTAGGGGTAGCTGAATTGGGTATACAATAAAGGTGCATGGGCCGATTTTGATGAATGACCCCTTCTAAAATTTGTCAAGGAATAGGCTTTTATATAATGCATAACAATTTTCAATATTTGACTTTGACCTCAAGGTCAAGGTCAAATATGGTTCATATCCAGTGCAAAACGCAAATCTGAGAGCTGCAAATCACAAAAAAAGCTAAATTTTCTTTTTCTCAGCTAAAATTTTGAGTAACTGTTGCATTTTAGTGTTTCAACTAAGTGTCTTCGATGGATCAAGGAAATTTTACAAAGAAAACTGGGAGAAAAGGATAAAAAAAATCTAGAAACGGTGTAAAAAAAGGGCATTTTTGCTCATTTTGGTGACCTCATTTACATTGCTTGGAAAAGTAGGCAAAATGGGCCAAAAACAATTCTTTATATCTTTGAATGTTGAACCACTAGCTTAATGAAACTTAGTATTAACTTTAGCAAGCTTATCCCTTATTTGATGATTTATTCAAAATTTGGTTGCCATGGCAACCAAATGTAGAAAAATTGCGCCATATCTGATTTTGCTACTTTGATGTAAAAAGCAAAAATATTTCTATTTAACAAGAAATTTGATATTACAAACACACATTTTCTTCAAATTTGGATATACTTTTGTTGAAAAATCACAATTCCCAGAGTATATATTTCGTGGTCAGATAAGCCATTTTTTAGGCCTTTCTGGGCCTTGAATTTCCTTCTGGTGGTAATTTTTCCATTTTTACTGACTAAAATGACTTTTTTCTGCATAGAAAACATAAAATGCATATAAAATCTTTCTTACAGTATAGAATTGCTGTGCAATTATAGTCGATATACCTACCCTTTGCATTCTTGATCTCAGAATATCACAGGTCTCCAGTTCTTCCAAGATGGAGGAATGTTGGCTGTTGTCAAGGAAGTAGAAATGCATTGTGGGATAATATGCCACCTGGTGGCAAGAAGCTACACTATGATGTCATGAGGCAGTTGTAAAATATGTATGAAAATACCAGATATTCTGTCTTTATTGCCTCACCAATTTGTATTCAAATTAAAAAGTGATACCCACCGGAATGTTGAATAACTGATGGTCCTCAGTTATTGCTTGGAAAAAATATTTTTTGACCATTAAAACGGCGGCCACCTTGGATCTTACCACCAGTTCATTGACCAAGATATTGAGTAAATAAACAAGTAAGGGATGAGTTTATCAAAGTTAATACTAAGTTTCATTAACTTTTTAACTACAGGCGCCATCTGCTGGCTAGGCCCTCTGACCTAGTTTGGCCCTTACGCCCCAGTGGGTTTGCAACAATTGGCGCAAAATGGTAAAATTGTTTCCCACAGCTGTGTGCAGTCAGGTCTCTCCAGCCATAAAAGGCTAAATATCATACAAAAAATCTGAAATAAAAGATACTAGCTGAAACTGCTGGTCTTGTTCTTTAAAATTATGTTTGCTTTTATTTGTAGATATTACTTTTAGAATACATTATGTCTGATCAATGTAAACCCAAGGTTTTGTAGAGAAAATGCTGATTTTGATTCAAAATAAATGAAAAATCAGGTATATAAAATGCATTAGCCCTACTTTAGCCTAAAATTCCCAGGTTTTACATAAGTATTTCCTTACAAAAATGGTTTATGTAGAATGCTTATTAAAAACTGATATATAAAATGAAAATTAGTGTTTGTTTCTTTGTTTTAATTTGTCACTAGCAGGCCCCCGTGCACAGCACGGGTTTGGATTCTAAGTCATATTCACTGATGGCAGGAGATTTAGAAATTAAAAAAAAAAAAGTCAAGGTATACCCCACCCCCCCTCCCCTAAATCACACAGTATTTTCAAGATGAACATAAAATGGAAGATGAGAGGATAATTGATGAGTCAAAGAGAGGGAGAATTGGAATAAAAGAGAGCGAGAATCGGCTTCCATTCAATTCACAGGATTTCTTTCCCCCCCCCCTCCCTCCATAACTCTAAAAAGTCACAGAAGTCTTAGTGAAATATAAATTAGACTCGCCACAAGCAGCTCCCGCCACATGACCTGTGGTATAGGCCACATTAGGGGATCCACTGATATACCCTGCTATTATTGAATAGCATAGCCGTTTATTGTCTTTGTGCAGCACTGATTGCACAGCAGACAGGTAAGGCACACTTGGCAACACAATGTGTGTACACTGTGCACTGGGCGGGATGTGATTGTCACTGACTGCTCGCTGTCTCTCACCACTGCCATGATTCAAATCCAAGCTTAGGCATGTGAGAAAGTTGCCAGTGACTTCTGTTTAGGCAGTGGATTTTGCCAGAATTACAATAAAAAAGTAAATATATACAATAAGGAGATGGAGGGAAATATAATCTTGAAAAAGGAAGGAAGCAAGTGAGGGGGAGAAAGTAGGAAAATGTACAGGGAACTATAGATACATTGTATCTCATAGCATGATATACATTGTGTGAACAATTGTATCAAATTGCATGAGATACGTTTTTAATAATTGTATCATTTCATTGCCATTGGCAACGGGACCCGTGAAACGCTTCTTTCTTCGAAAATATAGAATTAAAAGCCTTATACAATAAAAATAACTATCAAACAGCTCCCATGGAACCTCAAGCCATTGATCCAAGGCGGCAGTTTTGGATGGCAATGCCGAGGGAAGTCAGTTAGTGTCACAAATGGTTTTGAAAGTCCCTATTTATACTTAGATTTTAATTTGTCATTAGCGATCCTTAAGCAAAGGGAATGCAACAAGTCTTGGCAAGAAACGAATTCTGAGAGCGCTTCAAAAGGAATTCCAAAAGTTTTACTACCTCAATATTAAAGCGCTATAAACAAATGAAAATAGAATATCCAAAACGTAAAATATCAACATCTAACACAACTTGAATCTCCTCAATCGATTCATGCCATTTTTATTTAGAAATGTTCATGATTTGCACCAGAAACCAACGATTGAACACAAAAATCAAGTGTTGATTTGTGGCGGCCATGTTGTGACTTCCAAGTTCGCTAACTTTCAGGAGCAACAACACAGAGATAAAACTAATGTAATAGACAAAACCTACATTAGAAAAAACAAATAAAAACATATGGTGATTCCCTACCTTCTTATCCTCCTCATGGTGACTTTCCTTTGTGTTGTACCATCAGTTATAGCCTTTTTCGAAGGCTTCAAACATGATGGTCAACAAGTTGTCAGGCACTATTTACGGCAAATTCGTTTCGATTTTGAAATCAATTGGCCGTTAGCAATGCACCTATTTCCAATCATGTCTCTATTATATTAATCGCCCAATAAACAAATATAAAATTGATATTGTTAGATAGATATGTGTCTCGGCTTTCGGGAAATGTTTTATTTATCACTATCCAACCACGGGAAGTATTTATTTGGATAGTGTAAAGTTCTGCCGTTTTCAAAATGGCGGATCTAAAAAAGCGAGATGCAATTTTCTTTGCACTTGTTTTAAAGCGATCATTTCGGCAACAAAATTAATTTATCTTAAAAAGTAAAGTTGATATTCTTATCTATTGATATCCATTTAGTCTAATTCTTATTTTTATTGAATTTAGGATGTCAGGAATAAAGGAATATCGATCCAAAACAAAGCCGGAAATTCTCCATTCAATGGCGACCGGCTAGCTGCGAGCTGGTCTCAACATCGCAAAAGATCGTTTTTCGGCCGTGTTTTACCGCTCAGTTTATATTTAATGTATAATATTGATGTTTTTCTATATTTTCTTTTATCCTTTTCTCCCATTCTTTTTTGTAAAATTTCCTTAATCCATCGAAGACACTTAGTTGAAACACTAATTTGCAAGTTACTCAAACATTTTAGCTGAAAAAAATAAAATTTGGCTTTTTATTGTGATTTGCAGCTCTCAGATTTGCGTTTTGCACTTGATATGACCCATATTTAACCTTGCCCTTGAGGTCAGGGTCAAATATTAAAAATTGTTATGCATAATATGAACGCTTATTCCTTAACAAACTTTAGAAGGGTCATTCATCAAAAGCGGCCCATGAACTTTTATTTTATCCCCAATTCAGCTATTATTTGCTTAAATTCTGCTACATATCAGTTTTTGTAAGGTCTTCCATATACTGACCCAAAGCACCATCCTGCCACCATTTGTGTCACCCTCAACATACTTGATTTTCTTTAGACATTCATACCCTTCCAAAAAAATAGGTTTCGTTTTGTTAAGAGATCCACTCAGATTCTCTCAAATTACATGCCCACTTTCCTAGTCTAAAAGGTCATTAAAATGGGGCGACTAGGGACAGAAGGATTTCTTGGGAGGGACGATTTGGACTTACTTGGACTCATAATTTTGATGTACTAGGCATCGAATACGATGTCTATAACTTAGATGATATAAATGAATTAAATCTACTCTCAAAAGTAACAAAAATTAAAAAAATTAATAAGTTCATGGAGTACACGCAAACTTACCCCATATGGTAAAGTCACAATTGTCAAATGACTTTTACTTTCAAAGATAACTCAAATCCTTCTGTCCCTAACAAGCTCTAAACCTCAAACAATCAAGAGTATCGAACACATATTTCTTTCATTAATCTAGAGTGACAAGCCAGCCAAATTTAGTGAGTCATTCCTAGAAGCTGAAATAATTGATGGTGGGTTAAAACTCCAAGACTTGTCTACATTTGATAAAGCCTTAAAGTTAGGGTGGTTAAAAAGATACTTAACTTTACAAGGTTAATGAAGGGTCTTCTTAGATTTAGAAGACTGCCATGAAATTTTTAATTATGGTAATGATTTCATTGAACGAATGTATGAGATCATACAAATTCCATTTTGGAAGGATGTTTTATCTTGTTTAAAATTATTATTTAAGAGTGATGTATGTATCAGAATAAACAACATTTGTGCAACACCTCTATGATATAACAGCCGCTTAAGACGTATAAGTAGAATTTGTGATGTATTAACATATGACTGTAAGAGACTGTCTTTGGAAGATTTCCAAGATAAATTCAACCTGAAAACAAATTTCCTCGAATACGGAGGCTTTGCACTAACTTTTAAATTATTTATGGATAACTTAGAGAAACCAGTCTTCAATTTAATCCGACCAGCCAATAGTCTCATCTATTCAATACTGTTTAGAGACACCTCTGGAGTCTCCAAGTTATACAAGACAATTCACAAAGGAAATCCAGCCATTGTTCAAAATATCTGCACAAAATGGTTTGAAAAATCTGGGGTAGCTCTGCATCCTCAAGATGTAAGAAGATCATTTATTATCACCAACAAACAAATAGATGTCATATACTTAGGGTATACTCAATTCAGAACATTGCACTAAAGATATTTCACTAATGATCTTTTATTTAAATGTAAAATCACAGTTGATGATAATTGTTCTCTATGTCAAACTTCTACTGACAGTAATTACCATATGTTAATTGATTGTGTAATTGCTCGTGATTTATGGTCACAGGTGGAAAGATATTAATATCGATAGGTATGCGTGATTATATTCTAACAGACAGAAGAAAGATTCTTGCTGACCTTGAAAATAATGCTACTATCATTTTAAATACTAAGAAAGTATTATATTTATCCAAATTAGATAAAAACAATCCTCATTTAAAACAAATACAATCAAAATGGTATACAATCATGATCTTTACAAGTACTCAATTAATGACAAACTCATTCTTTTTGAACTTAAATGGTCTTTATTGTTGAATCTTTTTCAATACAATCAGTAACCAATGAATACACTTGTTCTGCTGTTCCTTACAAATGTTACTTACACATGTAATTGTTATTTATGATATTTTTGTTTGTTCTTTTTTTCCATGCCAGAACTGAATAAAAAATATCCAAAAATAAAAAAATGTAGTCAACTACTTATCTCTTATTTTAGAGCAGAACCAAGAATATTTTTTTTAAATATGTAGGTAGTCTTTTATCCCACTAGTTTGAATGTTGAGAATGCCACGATATTCCTACTGATGAATTCCCATTTTGCTCTAGTCAATTGAGTCTGACTGTCCCATCGCTTTATTTCATTCAGAACAAGGCAATGCATGTATAAGTTTAAACTGCACTTATGCGCTTTATCAGCCTGGCTTCATTACGATAAAGTTCAAACTTTCTACCGACTAAACAGAAATCAATGACATTTAAGAACTGGTGTGATGTGATCATACATTTTGGAGCCACTAACCACTCTGGTGGCTTTGTTTTGAAATTTCTGGAGCCTGCGTAGTAGCTCATTGGTGATTCCACAGAGACGTACGTTACTGTAGTCAAGGGGTGATGTCAGCAGTGAGACAATTGCACTCTTTGGTGTATCGGTATTGAGGGATCTTCTTATTTTTTCAATCTTTCTAAGGTGGTTACTAATAGAAATGGACAATTACAGTTTGGCTTGATAAGAAGCTCTTCTTCGAAATGTTAGGCCCGGCCACTCACCTGTTTAATCCTTAAAGAAACGAGCAGTTTTGCATATCACGTTGAATAAGCGAGCAGATCACAAGTGGATGTTGGTGATTGTAAATTGGTTGTTCGGTCAAAATCGCAGATCACAGAAAAACTGGGCCTGTATACATGCGCTTGCCACTTACTTTTTTGCCACATGGATCCTTACATCTGAGACATTTTCTACTCCCCCTGAGGCCTTAAGCGCCCTTTGCTCTATTTGTACTGTCTGTCCTTGCAGTACTTCTTTCAATGGGGCCCTCTCTGGATATTCACCTGGATTCCCGACTGATTCAGTTTAACCTAGCTAGTTTATTACACCACTTATGGTAATACTAGGAATAGAATATTGTCATGGAATTTTTCTCACTAGCAGCAGCCTTGATGTTGTCGGGTAGCTCATTCCAAAGGCATGTGCACAGGCACAGAAGGCGCTGTCACCAAACCTTTTTTAGTTAAAAGTGTAATAAGTTCTTAGTGTTTGACCTTGAGCTCTTGTATTGGCTTGTTTGAATAACAATTCCCCCAAGTGTAGAGGGGCACTTCCTTGTATGCATTTGAAAGTCATATCTTGAAACTAAATCCCTTTCCTGATGGGAAGCCAGTAAGGATCTTTAGAATTGGTGTTATGTGATCATACTACTCTGGCGGCATTGTTCTGGACCTCCTGGAGCCTGCATAGTAGCTCAACAGTAATTCCACAGAGAAGTCCATTACAATAGTCAAGACGTGATGCCACCAGTGAGAAATGGCAATCTTGGTTGTATCAGTACTGAGAAATTTACTGTTTCTAAGGTGGTTATTAAAAGACTTTGAATTTTTTTTATACATGATCAGACCTGTTCATGTTTGGATCAAAAACAGCATCCAGATTACCAACTTGTTCATAACGAACTGGTACTATTACACCATTTAAGGTAATACCAGGAATATAATATTTTGCCCGCATCTGTGGGGTACCCATAACCAGAACCTCTGTCTTGTCTGCTTTCAATATGAGTTTATTTTGAGTTCCATATAAAGATGTCAGTGAGTATTATCCACATAAGCATGGACTTTTAGACCATATTTTCTTATCAGTATTCCTAGGTGTAAGAGGTAGGAGGGATACTTGTCACTATTTCCTTTTGAAAAAGGAAGACCCTCCCCAATGCATAGCCTTTGATTGTCGTTTGACTGTCAAACATATCTTATTTGACTGTGTTGATTTTATAGAATCCATTAATAGACATTTTACTGTAAACAGCTTTAAGTAAGTCTTTGAAAAGGTTCCTCCAGACAGTATTATATCTTATTTACATGAGATTGGTCTGTCTTACAGATTATGAAATATCTTAGGAGTTTAGTTACTTTTGAAACGATCTTGGATACTATACTTATAACCTAAAATTGTTCACTGTTTTGTGAATATTTTTTATTTATTTACTGCTTTGTGATTGTTTTCGACAATAACAAATACAATCATTTCATTCAGATTTTAAGGCACTAAATGGCCTTAGTGTGCTGATGTGCCTTTAAGCAATCATTCATTCATTCCGTATACGTGTCACGTGTACGTGCATACGTGTCCTCTTTATCACTACTCAGTCATGGCTTCAAGAAGTGAATAAGTAACAAGCCTGAGACAACCCTACGGGGGCATCCATATTCCCAAGGTTCATGCAGGTTTGTTGCATCGCCTGAGCATCTGCTGTGCGACCTGTGACCAAGAGGTAGCAGTAACAGGAAGGCTTGGGGTTCCCTTTCTTGATAATTTCTTATTCCTGTCTCATCCCTGATCATTATTTCTGGAACCAACCTAGCCTTCAAAAACGAAAACCTGAATAGTGTAATGGAATTGAGCGATTCAGGAATTTGTCCAGAGGAATGGGACTTTTTGACTAACCTAGGGAACTTTTCTTTCGGACCCTCATGATCCTTTGGTCAATAGTGCAAGGTTCTTTACTCAAAAAGGGTATCTTGACAACAAGAAGTGTAGAATACAGATGCTAATAGGTCCTACACTATTCCAAAGAGTATTTGCTAACTCATTCAAGTATTGCAATTTCCTCTAAGTAACTAGCACAACCTGATTACATAGTAATTAGGAAATAAGGCTTATTGGAGTAGACCATAGAAAAGTGAAGAAGTTCAATCTTAGGAAATTGTTAACAACTCACTTCTGTAAGACAGAACTGAATAGTGTAGAATAGGACAGGTTTCAGGGAGGTCTTATTTGAAAAGTGACGTTTAAAAGCTCATTTTGAACCTATATCATTCTGATGGTGCATTTGCTCTTTAACTGCGTGACTTTTAGTGAACGAAATATAAAACTGAAATAAACCTATTACTGAATAAAATCTATTAGTGAACAAAAGGTTTTACTGAAGATCTATTTATTGAACGACAAAATTCTAATCACCAATTCTATTCTAAGCAAATATTTTACTGAGTGAATGGAGAAAAACTTCTGAACCAAAGAAATATTTCAATGAATGAAGTATATTCTGCAATGAAGAATATATCTTAAAACATACACTTCCTTGAACCTCTCACAGGCTAGAGGTAATGTGCTAATAATGACAAAAGATATTCGTGCGTAGACAAAAGGAAACAACGATAGTTAGCTGAAGGAACATTGCATGTTTTATTTCAGTTTAGTTCCCGAGATGCAGTACCGATGCGTCAAATACACTATGTGATAAGTAGATGCAGTGGATCTACCTATAAAGGACGGCAGACCTTACAGAGAATCGGCTAAGGTAAACCATCTCCTTGTCTGAGGGAGGAGGGTTTTCCCTGAGGCTGCAAATGGCAAATGATTTGAGTAAGAATAAATAGAGAACCCGCAAAGGTTTAGGCAAATGATTTAAGCAAGACTTGGTAGAGAACACACAGGAATTAGGATTAGGATGATAACAATCCTCATCTGCAGCAGCATACTTTGGCTTGATGGGAGAAAAGTGATTTTTTTGGCAGAGAACACACACGAATTTTGAATGCTGCTGTTTCAGCCAATCACCGAAAAGATGTTGCCGTTTAGCCAATCTCAGACATAATGCTGTGGTTTTAACCAATCACAGACATAAGGCTGTTGTCTATCCGATTAAAGATAAAATATATTAATCTTTCAGCCAATCACAGGCAGAATGCTGCTGTTCCTGTCCTTTCCGTAATATTAGGGCAAATTTAGTCTTGGGATATTAAGGACAGAGGATAGTGTGATAGAAAGATGTTTTGCAAGTGGTCAGTATTCTAGGGAGATCTCTCAGTTTAATGAAAGCTCATGACTAGTCCTTACTGATGTTACTCAATCCTGGATACTTATGGAGTAAACATAATGTGGCCTTTCCATATGTATCAACCTATCTGCAAAAGTACATTTAGGTAGACAACGTTCTAGAAAACTGTACCCATTATTTAACGTTCTTAAATTTTGTCATGACACCAACATGCCAAAGAAAAAGATTGATGGAGGCATTAGCGTTGATCAAAAATAGCTGCAGAAATTAGGTAATCTTGGCAATTGTTGTGTGTTTGAGAGCTCAAAGCCTTCCGAACTTTTATAATCCAAACAATTTGCACTATACAAGCATTACGATGGCAGGAAACAATACAAGCAAGTTACCATAGCTTTAGAAGAACCGTCTTAATAACCTATATAATATAAGCTTAACCTATGCTATGACCTACATAGAATAAATGTATGTAAACGTTCTCAATGTTTCCCCTGGGTACATAGACTGAAGTGTTCCTATGTACTGCTATCGCCAAGGAAACTGCCTATTGCAGTTTCAAGAGGACATAATTCCCAGCCTGCCTCACGAAGATCCAGAACGATGCTTGGTGTGGCTCCTACGTCTCGGAAGGTATGTTCAGAGCGCTCCTTGCTAAGACCAACAGCCATCACCTGTAGATGCATCATAAAACATGAGTAACTTATTTGAATTCAGAGTGTCTCCACTGTAATAATGGCAATACCTGGATATCTTCAGTAAATTATTCAGTGTCCTCATCAGAAAAAGGCCAAGAGAAATAGTATGTCATATCACTTAGAATAGTCTAAAGAAACTACAAAAAGAAAGGAGCAGGTTCCAAAAAAAATTGTTAACAAGGATTTGTCTGGAAAAAAGGAAAGTCATTGACCAATGCCCTTAAAGCACAAAGGCCCAAAATGAGATATTGATGAACTCTGATTATTTATTTAGATATCAGATCAATCATAATTGGTGACTTACACCTGTTTTAGTTCAATAAAACAGAGGGGAGAACTGTTCACTCCGTCAAATAGTATCCACCTATACTATCCATTCATTCCCAACTTAAGCTATTTTCAAATACTCTTAATCTATTTAAATTGCTTGATAATAGTTTTGACATGTTTTAGACAGGGGCTATTGACTCTTAATGTCCTCTTCATGTGCTAACTACAAATAGAATGCTTAATTTGTTGCATGGTGGCTGTTATATATGTCAAGAAAGTCATGGAATTTGGATCACTGTGGTGCCTACCTTGTAGCCCAAGTCATGAAGATTTTGGAGGCTCTTTCCCATTTTTGCATAGTTCAGTGTTACGATGAAATCAGACACGACTATCAAACCTTTAACATCACCATCACAATTCAGCTCAGTCGCCACATAGGTGAAGAGCGCCGACAGGTCAGTCAAGCTACCAGTATCTGAAAAAGAAAGAAAAGAAAAGAAAAGAAAATTACACAAAGTGACAGGTGCTACTCCTTCTGATTGTAGTCTATACCTGGAACCATAATTACCTATAGGGATAAGACGCAGAAGTCTCATCTGGGCCATATACATCTTAAAACTTCGTCGCCACTCCCCACTAGGGGATGATGAGGGATATTCATTGCTAAATCACCAAAATGTGCAATAGCTAGGACTTTAATGTATGTGGCCATGCAAATGGGAAAAGATATTGGAACTTTCAGAATTTCTAATCGCATAAACAAACACTTCCTTAAACCCTGCAGTATAATTTTCTTTTGTTAAAATTTCGAAATTCCCCATTAAACAAAAATAAATATGTGGGATTGTTATAACAGGGACACTCCATATATCTTCCTTTTAGATATGGTATCACATGTAGTACTGTACTTAATATATCTTATAAGTAAATAGATATGATACATTTGACCACAAAAAATATGGCTTCTTTTTTAATTTGCTCTAAAAATTTCTTATATAGTAAAACGATAATAGTGCCATTCCAAGCAACTTCCCCCTTCAAAATGTTACAACTGTCATCACGGCACTCTATATATTGAACAACTTCAAAGAAACAAAACATATTCAAACATCACGTTTGAATCTAGATCTATAAGCGAAAAGTGTTTGTAGCAACATAAGTATTGCATTGTGGACCTGATCGGAGGTGAGATTTGGACAACCACGCCATTGGTGCTTATTCCAGTAATTAGCAGGCTATCACATGCCAAGCCTCCAGCTTCAACCAAACCCTTGAAATAAAATGAAATTTGTATTGTACATTTAATTTAGGGGAAAATTATCTCATTACCTTTATTCCTTACATCCTCTTTAATAGCATTCCATTTCCGTTTTTCCTCAGCCAGGAACTGTCCCTTCGTAGTGTACCTGTTGGTCTTGATCACCTTAGTTTCATTTACTAGCACACCCTCGTTGAATGGGAAGTAGTTGAGCTCCAGGTGGTAGCGGCTGAGACGGTCAGTGCTGGTCAAGGCTTCGCCCAGCGCATGCAGGAAATCAGCCTCCTCATTCTTAGCAGCGCTCTCATCAATGCTCTCTGACAGAAACAAAACAAAACAAAAGATATCAGTCAGTGCAATGGAAGATCTAAATGCTTTATTTTTCTAAGCTCTGATTACATTCAGGTACTGATTTTCGTATTACCCTTATTGGTTTTTATAGGTGCTGTTCGGATACCACAAAACTGTATGAAATCAAATAATATGATTAACCCAGAAGAAAAGTTGTTGACATGATTTTGGCTTGTTCATGTTTGAACATTTTGAAAGACTAAGTCTGTGCAGGAAGAACTGAGTATCAGTAAAAAGAAAACACGAACTCACCTGACAAATCTACGGCCACTGCGATACAAGCTGTCTTTTTCACTGGATTTGAAAAGAGAGAATTATTGTATATGCACTTAATTTGTTTTCAAGAATTCCAATCCTGGAAACCTTACTTAATAGGAATAAGGTTTCGAAACAGCTGGTCCAAATTCAACTTATTCACAACTCGTTATTATTGAAATATCAAGATGG
The DNA here is from genome assembly GCA_963942565.1 of Maea johnstoni. Lineage (NCBI taxonomy): Eukaryota > Metazoa > Annelida > Polychaeta > Spionida > Magelonidae > Maea > Maea johnstoni. The sequence continues at coordinate 48,886,366 of OZ012689.1, read as the reverse complement.
ACCCCAAACCCAACAATGATTATTCCATCAGCAGCCTCCATGTAAAAGGTAGCGGCTTATAGCCTCTCCCTAGAGCAAATGAATATATGCACATGAGCAAATTTCAAACAAATAGAGAATATCTCATGAAATTAAAAACCTACCTTACCTACCCGATTTATGTTTTAGCGAATCAAACGCTTTTGTTTAGGCCCTATTGCCATATCCTGACAATGATTGCTTTAAAGCAAGATGGCGAAACACAACCATCTGGTGAATTGCAGACTAAATTTTTACTTACATCAACACTAGAGATACCAAAACTACACTTCTGCTGTGAGGTAAATTACAGTCTGATAATTGGTAACATAAGTAGGGTAATCTAGTTGTATTTTAATTCTGGCTCATATGCTTAACCTTTTATAAAGCAGAAATTGTAGTAATGACAAAAAGACAAATCTGAAAAGTCTACTTATATCTGTATTAAGAGGGATATATTTACTGTCTATGTGTCAGTGTTCTAAATTTCAGGTACACTTGAATAAAGTGACGATCCGTTATTTTCCTTGTAGTATAACGATGCTGTACGATATGTATGTAACTAGCGTTTATGATAATCCAATACCATGCCCGTACGCAACGTTGCTTTACAAGATGGTGGAAAATGATTGTACGGGCATCGTATGAATAATTTGCTTATGCGGCAATTATGAAAGCTACTAGTGCAGTACCGAAACCCTAGCACACTTTTTACTGATTTCCGATATTGTAAAGCGGGGCTAGGGTTTAGTGTCATGTCCTACAAACTATGTTAGCAGGCTTCAGACCAAAACAAAGTCAGAAGCATTTGGCTTGAATCTGGACGCGTGCAAAGAGTTGGGAAACACATTTCCTCTCTATTCAGTCTATGTATTGCCGTCATAAATCAAATGATATCGCCGTTTAAACTAGAATATATCAGACTTCTCACTTCCAACCGGCGGTCAAGTTGGATAAGTTGTAAATGGCCACCATATTGGTTTTGTAAAAGCCGAAATATTTATGGAATGACATTCATTTTAAATTCGGATCAACGCAAAAGCAACAAGTATAGTAACCTAAATAGTATGTATGGTTCTTATGGTGAAAATGCAGAATATTTGCTGGAATAAGGCATATCATAATGACACTTCTTTAAAAAAGGAGCAAAAATTCGATTTCCGTTTATGGTTTTTATGCATAATCATCTCTGCTAACAAAATTAGAGGATGGCATTGAGCCTTACATGTGCAACACCGAGCATCCGCACTAAAATATCTTTGCATATACTAAGGTTCAATATTAGCGAACAAAATAGCAACCACCTTGTACGGGTCTCGTGATAGGAATAGTTCAGCATCATCGTACTGGTTCCTATAAAAGCATTGCTTATGCAGCATTTTGAATTTCGTTTTTCGTCACATTTTATGCCAATTGTGGCTAATTCGTGACTAGCCCATGTTGTACATAGAGCCCAGGCTGGAATTTGATCCCAGGCAGTTGTGAGAGACAGCGTGCTGTCAGTGGCGTCGCCTTAGACCACGCGGCCGTCAGTGCAGGCCCGCTTGTGCAGCACCAGTTAAACTTTCATCATGATGAACCTTTTCACGATCATCATACCGACTCATAGGAAAAACATGCCTTCCTTCTACAATCCAGATAGGGCTTGTTGAAAGAGGTATTGGGAGGACAATACAATTACAAAGAATGGGGAAGGCAAGTGTTTCGGCAGGGCGCTTAAGGCTGCAGGATGAGTAGAAAATGTCAGTGAAGTATGGATCCGTGTGCCCAAAAAGTGAGTGGCTGGCGCACAGATCCAAGCCCATAGTACAGGTGGAAGGTGCATGAATAGGGCACTGATCAACAAGTGGGGACGTGTGAAAGGGCAGATAGGAGGTGAATGGGTGGAAGTTGCATAAAGTAATAGTCATGTGCAGTAAGTGTACTTGCAAGTGACAAAACCAACATCATAGTCAACTTAATTAAGGGAACATCATCAACATATATGAATAAATACTTACACTCATTTAACTATATATTTTCTTGAAGAAATTCCCAACTTTATCACTTTAGATAATTTTTCTGTTGAAAGCAACAAGCTGACCACTTCACAGATCACATATATGTATTCTATGTGAAGGCTAGGCACAACTTACACCCATTAAACTAAACATTAAACTATATATGTATATTACTACTATATATTATCACTTAAGTTATTTTTTCTGTTTACTTCATATATCACAACTGTGGAAATGTTTATTATAATACAAAGATAAAAGATCGTTTTTAGTCAGGGCCCAACATAAAGTCATCAGCCCTTATAGCGAACGGCAATTCAGGCAGACTTCCTTTCTGCGATCAGCGGTATTCAGTTTAGTAAAAGTAAAAGGATAACTAAAAGAAAGTAAACGTTATTTTGAGTAGTACACATTTCGAAGTGCCACCTGTAGCACTTTGCAGCTTGAAATAAACTGTAGAAAGTAGCAGTTTGATGTAATCGATCCTGCGTCCCCTGAATTGCTAGACCAGTGCGCTTCTTATTAGGCCATTGCGCCTTATACGCTACTTGCCCACTTGAAAGGAGAAACATATTCATGATTTCCTGTAACTCTATTTGGGATCGTGCCTAGCATTGTGAGAAATATCTTGTTATTTACTACTTGGCCACTTTTTTTTAAATTGCCCCCAAATTTAGATACGGTTCAAATATGAATGTGATCTCCCCCTTCAGGCCCCATTTGCGAGCCTTACACTTTTCACGGCACTACGTGCCTTCGGTATGAGAGAGGGGGCCCGTACAAGACTGTGTAAGGGCCCTTTACTGGCCCATATAGAGAGACATCTGACGACCTTTCCAATAATTAATTTTACTGTATGCCTGTTATTGTTTTCATAAAAAGCCACCTAATTTCAAATTCACAGTTTTCATTAGAACTAAAACTAAAACTAAATGATATGTTTCTAAAAAATATGAAATACCAACAAAGTGATCAATTTGTCATATAAAGGCATTGAAAACAAATTTTGCTGCAGCACTTAAACTTTTTGAAATCACGGGTTCAAAATTATTAGGCCGTGATAGCCATATCCTTAAGATGCTGTGACATGCCTGCACAGGTATGTAAAAAACAATTTTGGCTTCAATGTGACTATAACCGTACAAGCATGTACTATCATCATGACAATCATTGCAAGATCATCAATCTATGTGCCCGTACAGCTTTGGCTTGAAAATGGTCGTATGATGTTACTGTCACCTTGTCGACTACCCTACTGTGCTTGTAAGTGCCTGCACGGCTTTGGCTTAATACTAAAGTTTTTAACTATGTTAACTACACCGCTCTGTGATGAGTTAAACTGCATTTTCCATTTTCTATCATAGAGTAATACATGTACTACTATGAGTACTTCTTCTACTACTACAATGCTACTACTGATACAACTACTACGACTGCTACTACTACTACTACTACTTATACTACTGCTACAATACTTATACTACTATACTACTTCAACAACAACTTCTGTGACTGCTACCCCTATTACTACTCCTCCTCCTGCTGCTACTACTGCAACTGCTGCTGCTGCTACCCACTACTACTACTAGTACTACTACTACTACTGCAGTTGCTGATACGCACCACATGCCGCCACACAGCTTCCGTTATGTTGGAACTCTCCATCCGGGCAGGCACAGCGCTCACGATCTGAGAGATGGCACCCGTCTTCTGCAAACTGGTTCGCACAGGTGTTGGGACAGGCATTAGTACTTGCTTTATATGTCATTCCAGCCGGACACGTGATGTCTGTAAAGAGCAATAATATATACATATGTACATGATCACTGTAAACCTGATACCTGTAAGCTTTGTCTAAAGGAGATGTTCATAGTTTGCTAATACATACTAGAAAATACACAAGTTGATACTCACTTAAACTGCATTTTAAAAGCAATATAGCCAGAAACATCTACCATATTAACAAATCATTTTGCAATATTATATTATTTATGTAAGCTATGATAGCCATATACCACATGCTGAGAGAGATCTCCAGGGCTGGGGAGGGAAGCCTCTCTCGCCACAGTCCACAGCCAGGTCTGCCAGGTAGCTACACACAAGCACTCTCCCTTCCTCCAGCATGTCCTGGTAGGCGCACATGTCAAATTCACAGGCGTTGTATGTGTTGGTGGTGTTGACAAGACCGCTGGCCAGGCAGCTGATGAAGGGCCCAGTGGCATCAGTGAGTAGACCGCAGTAGGTGCTGGTTTTCACCAGCTCCTTTGTCTCGTTCCTGCATGCCGGGTAGGAGACAGATGCTGAAGGGTTGCTGTTTAAGGGAAGCACAATATAAAGTTGTTTTAAATAACAAGATGGTGAGCATACCAATGAAAACGATAATGAGGATTCTACAGATAATGATGACAGAAACCTTTTGGTGTTTTATCTTATTGAAAAGGATTGCTTTTTATGTATTTTGACAACACAAGTAGCATGAATAAATATATAAAACCAGCAATAGTGCATTTAACTTAAGTCTTCCGCATTAGCAGGCAACACGCAATATTATGTAAAGGTGATTGTTGCTTGAGGCTTTGAATTGTATGGATATGGCTTTTGAATCATGATTATTGTCATTTGATCAGCCATAGTTAAGCTCAAGTGTGACAAGCAAGGTGTAAGTGGTGGAGGATTTCCCAGCAATTCCAGATACACCAGCCAGGATTCAAACCCAGGCAGTGGTGAATGACAGCAAGCAGTTAGTGGAGGCACCTAAGACCACTAAACCATCAGGGCAAACCCTATCCTTAATGAATGAATGAATAAAGGGCTTCAGGCACATTGGTACGCAAAGGGCACTAAGTGCCATAACAATTTTCCAAAAATGGTCCTTGTCATTGTTGAAACACGATGTCACAGCATTAATAACACTCGACAAATAATAAACACTTTCCTTGCATGCTTTTATATGAAGTGGAAGGCAATCATTTGAAAATGATTGAAATGTTTGAACTCATTTAAAAACTATTCATGTCATCATCGTCAGTCTAGCATTGCGCTGCCAGTGTATTGTATGCAAACGGAACCAATTGACAAGGAAACCATTTGAACTCATATGGCATATTTTGTAGTTGACTTTTATCAGATATCCTCTGTAGGCTAACATTTCAGAGGGTTATAAATATATATATATATATATACATATATACATATATATATATATATATATATATATATATATATATATATATATATATATATATATATATATATATATACATATATATATATATATATATATATATATATATATATATATATATATATATATATATATATATATATATATATATATATATATATATATATATATATGTATATGCATATATATGAATGTGTGTGTGTGACTGTGTGTCTGTGTGTATATACATATGTATGCATGTATGTATGTCTGCATGCATGTCTGTATGTATGTATGTATGTATGTATGTATGTATGTATGTATGTATTGAGAGATAGAAAGATAAATATTCCTTATTTACTATTTTAAAAAAAAGTAAAATTACCTTCTTTTCTTTCGGCCAGTAATTTCCCAACTTTCGCCAATAAGATCGTTCATGTTATCCTCAGATGAAACGTCAGTACCATCGCTTGTGACCAAATCATTATCGTGATCACCATCGCAATTTCCAAATATTCCTTCCACCTCACCAGCATAGTTGTGGGAAATTGTAACTGTTGCTACACACGAGTCTGCATTACTCAAACTCGCAATCAAAACCATGCCTGTTACATCTGAATCTGTTTCAAGGTATATTGACATCCCTGCCTCATAGATTTGGAACTGTGAGGGAAATGCATAGCTTGCTGGGTCAATGACTACATCGCCAATCTGAAGATAAGGAAAAATGTTTTACTGAAAGATTCTGTAAAGGATAACCATGTGGTCACGTGAAACAAGTAATTCTGATAAATTTCACTGGCAGTAATACTCACCTTCACCTCAAAGGAAAAATCACCCTGACGTTCAAAGTGTACCGTCTGGCCATACAGTGTAACTGTCATGGATTTGACAACCGTATATACGGTCCTGCCCCATGGAGGATATCTGCCTGTTGCATAGATCTTGAAAGGTGGCATTGATGAACCAGTTTTGGTTTGAGAAAGAACGTAAGTATTGTATCCTTGGAAGGGAATCCAAGCGTCATCAAACGTAAAGTGCTGAGGGTCTCCATTTGCTTTTGCAGTATGTTTCCCTGGAAAGTGAAGAAACTTTATTTACTCAAAACTCAGTCTTGGTTCTTTTTCTTGCCATCTTGGTATTCCCTCGCCATTTGGGTTCTCCCTGGCATTTATTGAATAAATGTGCAACAGCATTTTATACATGACCACAACAGCATTGTGACAACCAAAAGAGCAAAAAACATTTGTATTATGATCAGAAAAGACCACAATACTATCATTCATAGCTGCTGTCCAGCAGGTGAATGACCACAGCATTTAATTTATAAACATATCACATGGTATATACCGTTAGCAGAGAAAATAAAAGACCGATGTACGGTTGGTTAAAGTTCAATTAGAAGATGAACGAATGAAGGGAAGGAACAGTCGACTATATGTATATAACGATGGCGGAAGGTAGGGTTAAAAATCAGGACACACGATTGATAGTTATAGCTATACACGAGGCTGGCTATGAAAATGGGTGAATGAAGCAAGGTGTCGTATAGGTGGATGGATGGCCTGATTTAGGGAATGAAAGATGCTATTGTATATAAGGCATTACTGAAAGATGCGGGACATGGGCAAGCAAGACAAGGAGAGCGCAACTGCCGCACAGAATAAGTTTATTTACAAATAACAACAGTACACAATAACAAAGTATCAAAGAAATAACTCTTAAGCTACCAAGAGCGTTAAATAGTCACACAGCAGTCCATGCGGTACAACAGCGTAAAAGTTCCATAAGGCTGTGTCGTTTGGAATTCATGACATGGCTACAAAGTAACAACTGAGCAAAACTACTGAGAGCTAAACGCTGGTCGAGGTGCTAAACGGCAGCACGCTCCCTCGCTTAAAGTCTGATTGAAACTGACTCCCGCCACGCTCCCTCGCCCGGCATGCGCCACCCTCCGATTGGTCAAGAGAGCCACCCGCACGAGCAAAAAACATCTGAGCCTGGAGGTCCCCAATGCAAGCCACGCTCCAAGCACCGTGAACCACTATCCCTGGCCCCAAATAGGCTAAACAGCAATGACGACCCGGCGGGCCACGCGCCGTGCTAGTGGCGGCCTACCCATGCCCGCATCGCCCGCAATGCCAGAGATTGATAGGCCATTCTCCAAAAATGAGGAATGCACCCTAGGAATACATTAAAACCAACATGGCGAATGGAAAGATGGAAGGAATGGGTTTTTACACCACTTTTAACACCTAAGCGTACATCGCGACTTGATAGAAACCTGGAAATTGAATGAAATATCTTTCTCTTCACGAATAGTTCCAGGTTACTTTCAGTTGCAGATGGACCATAGACAGCCCTTCACAATGCTGTACATTTATATAGTGACCATGCCAATTCACTGATTGGAATCTGGCGGAGACTCTGACCTATGATCACCGCAATGGGCACATCTTACAGTGTGCAATATCAGTTAGCAACCCCCGGGAAACCCTAAGCTGATGTGGCACCCTGATTGCCTTATAAAATAAGGGGGAAGTGTTGATCTGTCTATGGATACCCTGCATCTCGAATATCCCTTGGTCTTCTTTTTATCTGAAGGCTCTACTCTTACTTTCCCTTTTTTCTTCTTTTACCTGGAAAGAAGAACAAAATGACAAAGGACCTCTTTTTGCTAATATTTTATGGCACTAAATGACCTTTGTGTGTCGATGTGTCTTTAAACACTTATTCATTCATTCATTCTAACCTACGAACTCATGCTTGGGAGCCAAGCATTGCAACCACTAGGCCACTGCGGACCCCTCTAGATGGTGGACTTGATGATATCGACATTCATGTACAACTAGTATTAGACATTCAAGACCTTCATGTGATGTTGAAAATCCCGATGTAATGAACATAGGGTGGGTGACAGCTTACATACTGGTCCAGATATTACCAAAGCATCAGACAATGGTACCCGTTGATAAATTATCATGAATATGAAGCTCCAAAGTACCAAATCATATTAAGGTCATGTTTGGGGATCATGAATGTGAGATTACAGTTTGAGTTGAATGCAACGCTTGGGAAAGCGTTTTATGTATAGTAGTATTCATCTTATCTGTTCCCAAGTAGTAGAATTTGGAACATTGCGGCTAATTCTTGACTAGCCAGCTGTAACTGGTGGAGGAAACAGGAGTACCCGGCTAAAACAACTGCTTAACCCCAAGTCACTGGTAACTTCCTCATATGCTCCGGATGTGATTCAAACCTAGGCAGTGTTTAGATATAGCTTGCAGTCAGTGGCACAACTTAGACCACACGGCCACCAAGGAATTCCCTCCCAAGTGGTAGAAAAATGTGGTGGGCCCACGAAGACGTTCAACGGAGAGAGAGAGAGAGAGAGAGAGAGAGAGAGAGAGAGAGAGAGAGAGAGAGAGAGAGAGAGAGAGAGAGAGAGAGAATCCTGCATCCCGTTCTCGCTCAAGAATATGTTGTTGGTACATTTAAACAATGTTATCTTATTTTATTTAATATTTCCTTTAATATTTCCATTACTACGTAACTTATTAATGCGTTATTTGTGTCATGCCATAAAAGAGTAAGTGTGTAGGTTATATTAAGCGAACACCTACTGTACTGACAGTCTCTGCCTGCATACGGTGAAGGACATTTGCATACGTAACGCATTCCCCGAGATGACAACTGAGCCTTACAAATCCCATCATTCTTGCAGGGGTTTGGATTGCAAACTGAAATTGACAAAATACAGAATACAAAAGCACTTGGAAATTGATACAAACTACCAACGACAGGGATCAGGATATCTTGACTGCTAATTGAGATTCCAGTCATATTAAGTTAGAGTAAGCAAGTTATAGTTCATCTAAAAACAAAAAGGCTATCAAAATGTATGTGCTTGCATTATAAATCAGTAACATAACAGTTGTATCATAATCGATCTTCCTTCATTGCACTGCATGGAAAAGTTATTGTTTAGAGGTCGGATTTTCATTTATTCTCGCCTATCCTGACACCTTAGTATAAAACTGTGAGTAGCCAGTAGTTTATGGGAGATAAAATTGTACAGCCGGGGAAAACCATTGACTAGTAGCAAAATGATACTGAAGAAATGCACTGGCACAGCAATATCATAAAGAAGGTATTTCATTTCTTACCACAATCTATTTAGGGTACGCATGTTCCGCCTTTTAAGATTGCCCTTAAAGGATACACACATCCTGCAGTCTGAGGACGGTTGCACTCATTTTCAGCATTAGGGTATGTGTGTGAGTGTTCTAATAAACATTGGATACATTCAGCTCTGTGTGGCGATTTCTACTCTGTGTGGTATGTGTGTAAGTGTTCTAATAAACATTTGATATATACATCTCTGTGTGGCCATGTTTAAACTGTGGTTTGTGTGACTGTTTTCTAACGAACATTGGATACATTCATCTACCGTATATCTGGTCATTTTGGCTGTGTGATATTTTGGCTCTTTTGGGCCAAAACGGGGGTAAGGAAATTATGGCTCATATTAATTTTGGCTCTCCCAGGGTCTGAGCCAAAATTACCTTACTTTTGAAATTATCTTACTACCTAAAATGACAAAATGTCTGTCGCTGCATAGCATGTATTCTAGTTCAATGTGTTGAAAGTAACTCTGTACAGAAATAGTTTTGTTTAAATTACAATTTGATTGGGGTAGGCTTGATGAGTTCTCACTGTGTAAAATGCACTTATTACGTACGCATTGGGAGTACCTGATCAAGTAGTTGACTTGTAATTGAGTTTACCGTGGTGAATAGAACTCAGGAGGTGCGTAGTGGCACCCCTTGTAATTACAAACAAAGGGATTTTGCAAGGGAGTATGATCAAAAGACAACTGTACATGTCTTTTCTAAACAAACTATACATAACATGCTGCTGAGATTTTTGATTGTAATCATGAAGCATGCCACTTAGGCCAGTGATTACCTCACATTACATGCCATGCAGTGACTGACATCTGGTGTCCACACTAGAAACTAAGCTCAACACAACCTGAGCTCAGGGTTGAAGTCGGGGTGTTCAAGGTATGCATTCTTGGCTTTTATTAATTTTGGCTCTTTAAGATGGAGAGCCAAAATAGGCCAAAATTAGATTACCTCCAAAAAACCCAGATATACGGTATGTGTGGCGCTGTATGCACTGTGGTTTGTGTAACTGTGTTCTAATGAACATTGGATACATTAATCTATGTGTGGCGCTGCCTACACTGTGGTTTGTGCAACTGTGTTCTAATGAACATTGGATACATTCATCTATGTGTGGCACTGTCTACACTGTGGTTTGTGTAGCTGTGTTCTAACGAACATTGGATACATTCATCTATGTGCGGCGCTGTATGCACTGTGGTTTGTGTAACTGTGTTCTTACGAACATTGGATACATTCATCTATGTGCGGCGCTGTATGCACTGTGGTTTGTGTAACTGTGTTCTAACGAACATTGGATACATTCATCTATGTGTGGCGCTGTATGCTCTGTGGTTTGTGTAACTGTGTTCTAAGTTACATTAGAAACATCCATCTCTGTATGAAGATGTTTACTCTAGGTGGTATGTGTGTATGTGTTCTAGGGTACATTGGATACATTAATCTCTGTGCGACGAGGTCTACTATGTGCGGTATGTGTGTATGTGTTCTAACAAACATTGTTTAGATTCATTCCAGGATGAGGACGCCTATTCTGTGTGGTATGTGTGTATATATTGTAAAGAAAATTTGGAATTTCAAGTTTTCGTCACTTCTTCTGCCATATTGTGGCTAATTCATGACTAGTCAGTTGTCATAATTCTAATCCAGGCAGTGGTGAGAGACACCTAGCAGTCAGTTGCAAAGCCTTCGCCCACACGGCCATCACGGCAGGCCCAAAATATTTGATATATACATGCCTGTGTTATAGGTCTACTCTGTGTGGTATGTGTGTATGTTCTAAGGAACATTGGATACATTCAGCTCTGTATGATGATGTCTACTCTCTGTTGTATGTGTGTGTATGTTCTAAGGAACATTGGATACATTCAGCTCTGTATGATGATATCTACTCTGTGTGGTATGTGTGTATGCGTTCTAAGGAACATTGAACATATCCATGTCTGTATAATGTCTACTCTGTCTGGTATGTGTGTATTACAGCATGCCATTTGTACATTTTTTCAGAAAATGTGCAGGAGAACCAGATGTGGGGGAAAGAAAGATTTAAAGACACGATCTTAGAAATAGGGTCTAGAGGACTATACTACACATCTTTTTAGCATTTGAAAAACACGTAACCTTGATTATTTTGCAAAGGGCTGCATAGGGCCACTAAAAAAATGGATATAGGTCTTACAAAGCACTTTCATAAACTTTTACGATGTGGGAAATCAGCATGTTATTCTAGAGCTCTTTCGTATTTGGTCTGGAATAAGCGCAGATACACACTCGAAAAATGTCGCCATTAAGGAAAGATTTTCTCAAACAGTGTTTCTAACATTAAGTGATGAATTATCCTTTATGAAGCAGTTTAGTCAGAATTGAATATAAGTATAACCATACGCATTTAAATAACTAGATCTGTTGTTTGAGTAAATGATAATTAGAAAGTATTTTCAAGTTATTCAATCAGGCTAAGTGATGCCTTTATCTCCTACCTGGAGGGCATGGTGGACAAGGTTGTGGACAACCTGGAAACTCCTTTGTATATTGAAGGTAATCCTCTTCAGGAAAACAGTCCTGTGGTGGACACGGAGGTAAGGTTATCGTGGAACATTCTGACAGCTGTCCTGAGTTACACTTGCACATCCTTGTACAGTCGCCATTGGGTAGGGAATCACCATCTTGGAAAGTGATTTCACCAATTTTGCATTCTAAAACAAAAGTATGTTGCTTTAAAAAAAGCCCATTCATGTCCAATCATTTTGAGGACATTGATGATCATAAAAAGCTAAAAGCTTACAGCAACAAAATGTAGCAGCAGTATGGCCATATGTGTATGGATTATACATATAAGTATGCTATCACATGAACAACTGGCTTATTCGGCCGATACCAAGGGGATTGTGTACAGTTTTAGATGTATCATTATCCACTAGACAGGTTTGATTTGTTTACACATGGCCAACAGTTAGTATCTAGTAAAATTGCTAATGCTTCGTAATTTTAGGGTATAACACACTGCTTTGTAACCAGCTAAGGCAATGTATACACCAATATGTGCTTGATATGAAGTTGTTTAAGTAGTAATATGACCACTACAATGCTAAAGAAGACATCTAACTGAACTAGAGATAAGCAATTTAGATAGATATGATAATAATTTAACCGATTTACCTTAAATTTTCCCTTACCTCCACTAGGACAGGAAGAACAGCACGTTCCTGGCTTTTTGACGGGATTAGCACACACCCATAGGTGAGGCATCATGTCTTCAACACAGGCAGCTACAATTGTCATCGCCTGTCCCTGATGGCACTGGATCATCTCACATGGATTAGATGTTGGAATATCTCCCTCTGGATATTGAGTTCCTTCATACAAGCAGGAGCCTGGAGTCAAATATGATTTAGACTGACCAGTTTTTATCATTGAGTAATAAATGTTCCAGTAAGAAGCAGGTAAACCAAAGTCAAATATAGGTATTCTGAAAAGCCCTTAATATAAAATAGATTTATCCCTGGTGAGAGAAATGATGATTAAAAGTTACTCGCAAAATATTCAACCTTTTTTTACCTTTTTCGATTATTTAACGAATACATCTGTAGTCTCCTTTTCCTGGAATAGCCCTAATTCGAAGTGCAAGCAGCAAGTACAAATGTCCCACTGTGGATGTTTTCCTAGATGTGAAATTTACCTAACAGGCAACTAAAAGAAGGGCACAGAAGTTGGTACGTAAAAGTATTTGTCAATGGGCGAGTTGCACATGGGTATTTAGTCACATCATATGTTAATGCTAAAGAGTAATTTAGAGGATTGTATATCATTTGATTAGGAACATATTTTAAACTGCGGTTAATGAACTTACTACTTAGCGACAGCTTACATACCATAGCTGAAGATGGGTACAGTATATGAATGATTTACTATTGATTGATTGAGTGATGGTAGAACAATAATTTCTGCAAAAGAATCAATAAAGCGACGGACAAAGCACGCAGAAAGCTGTTAAATATATCATAACATCCCAGAACTGGCTAAATGACAGGTAGTCATACTAGTTGACATTTCAAATTCTGTGTTCCATCGGTCTCTGCCTGTATGGGCAAAACACGAATACTGTTTAGGGGTCAGTAAATGTGTATCAAACATTGGATACATTCATGTCTGTATCACAATGTCTACTCTGTGTGACATGTGTGTATGTGATCCAACGAACATTGGTTACATTCATCTCAGTATGGCGATGTCTACTCTTTGTGGCAAATACTGGATTGATTTGTGTAAGTGTGACGATGTCTACTCTGTGTGTCATGTATGGTGTGTTCTACCATAGTCTAAACAAATGAAAATAAAGATTTATTGTGGTGTTTACGTTGATTACTGTTGTCATGCCCCCCCCCCCCCAAACTGACTAAAGAGCGAAGCGAAAGGTATAAAGCAACCTGTGGTGCCAGAAATATCACCTCGCTGAAACCACAAGAAAATGTATGAAATAACTACTCATTACGGTCTCTAATGGTCAATTATCAACTTCTTTCACAAACACACCAATTTGGGGCGCTTCCACCGACTAAAAAGTGGACTTTGAAGGCTCTAAAATCCTGAGGTGGCCCTCTGCAGCTCCATGCCAGTAATTTTTCGCTGCTCGGAACTGTCAACACACTCAACTGATACGGGCATTCTCATTGGTTAAAAAGAGTAGATCCGCACTTAATATATTTTTAACCTATGAGAATGCCCGTTTCTGTTGACAGTTTCCGAGCGGCGAAAAATTACTGGCATGGAGCTGCAGAGGGCCACCTCAGGATTTTAGAGCCTTCAAAATCCACTTTTTAGTCGGTGGAAGCGCCCCAAATTGGTGTGTTTGTGAAAGAAGTTGATAATTGACCATTAGAGACCGTAATGAGTAGTTATTTCATACATTTTCTTGCGGTTTCAGCAAGGTGATATTTCTGGCACCACAGGTTGATTTATACCTTTCGCTTCGCTCTTTAGTCAGTTTGGGGGGCATGACAACAGTTGTCAACGTAAACACCACAATAAATCTTTATTTTCATTTTTTTAGACTGATGCAAGGGCCTATGGTTCTACAATCATATCTGTTTGACTACGTCTTCTCTGTGTGGCATGTGTGTGTTCTATTGAACATTGGATACATTCAGCTCTGTGTGGCGATTTGTACTCTGTGTGGTATGTGTATAAGTGTTCTAATAAACATTTGATATATACATCTCTGTGTGGCCATGTCTAAACTCTGGTTTGTGTGACTGTTTTCGAACGAACATTGGATACATTCATCTATGTGTGGCGCTGTATGCACTGTGGTTTGTGTAACTGTGTTCTAAGTAACATTAGAAACATCCATCTCTGTATGAAGATGTTTACTCTAGGTGGTATGTGTGTATGTGTTCTAAGGTACATTGGATACATTCATCTCTGTGCGACAAGGTCTACTATGTGCGATATGTGTGTATGTGTTCTAACAAACAATGTTAAGATTCATCCCAGGAAGACGACGCTTATTCTGTGTGGTATGTGTGTATATATTGTAAAGAAAATTTGGAATTTTTAAGTTTTCGTCACTTCTTCTGCCATATTGTGGCTAATTCATGACTAGTCAGTTGTAACTGGTGGTGGGAACTGGCGTACCTGGTGTAAACCACCTTCAAATCCCCAAGTAAGTGGTAGCTTTCTCACATGCCCTGGTCATAATTCTAATCCAGGCAGTGGTGAGAGACACCTAGCAGTCAGTGGCAAAGCCTTCGACCACACAGCCATCACGGCAGGCCCAAAATATTTGATATATCCATGCCTGTGTTATAGGTCTACTCTGTGTGGTATGTGTGTATGTTCTAAGGAACACTGGATACATTCAGCTCTGTATGATGATGTCTACTCTCTGTTGTATGTGTGTGTGCATGTTCTAAGGAACATTGGATACATTCAGCTCTGTATGATGATATCTACTCTGTGTGGTATGTGTGTATGTGTTCTAAGAAACATTGAACATATCCATGTCTGTATAATGTCTACTCTGTCTGGTATGTGTGTATTACATCATGCCATTTGTACATTTTTTCAGAAAATGTGCAGGAGAACCAGATGTGGGGGAAAGAAAGATTTAAAGACAAAATCTTGGAAAAAGGGTCTAGAGGACTATACTACACATCTTTTTGGCATTTGAAAAACACGTAACCTTGATTATTTTGCAAAGGGCTGCAAAGGGCCACTAACAAAATTGGATATAGGTCTTACGAAGCACTTTCATAAACTTTTACGATGTGGGAAATCAGCATGTTATTTCTAGAGCTCTTTCGTATTTGGTCTGGAATAAGCGCAGATACACACTCGAAAAATGTCGCCATTCAGGAAAGATTTTCTCAAACAGTGTTTCTAACATTAAGTGATGAATTATCCTTTATGAAGCAGTTTAGTCAGAATTGAATATAAGTATAACCATACGCATTTAAATAACTAGATCTGTTGTTTGAGTAAATGATAATTAGAAAGTATTTTCAAGTTATTCAATCAGGCTAAGTGATGCCTTTATCTCCTACCTGGAGGGCATGGTGGACAAGGTTGTGGACAACCTGGAAACTCCTTTGTATATTGAAGGTAATCCTCTTCAGGAAAACAGTCCTGTGGTGGACACGGAGGTAAGGTTATCGTGGAACATTCTGACAGCTGTCCTGAGTTACACTTGCACATCCTTGTACAGTCGCCATTGGGTAGGGAATCACCATCTTGGAAAGTGATTTCACCAATTTTGCATTCTAAAACAAAAGTATGTTGCTTTAAAAAAAGCCCATTCATGTCCAATCATTTTGAGGACATTGATGATCATAAAAAGCTAAAAGCTTACAGCAACAAAATGTAGCAGCAGTATGGCCATATGTGTATGGATTATACATATAAGTATGCTATCACATGAACAACTGGCTTATTCGGCCGATACCAAGGGGATTGTGTACAGTTTTAGATGTATCATTATCCACTAGACAGGTTTGATTTGTTTACACATGGCCAACAGTTAGTATCTAGTAAAATTGCTAATGCTTCGTAATTTTAGGGTATAACACACTGCTTTGTAACCAGCTAAGGCAATGTATACACCAATATGTGCTTGATATGAAGTTGTTTAAGTAGTAATATGACCACTACAATGCTAAAGAAGACATCTAACTGAACTAGAGATAAGCAATTTAGATAGATATGATAATAATTTAACCGATTTACCTTAAATTTTCCCTTACCTCCACTAGGACAGGAAGAACAGCACGTTCCTGGCTTTTTGACGGGATTAGCACACACCCATAGGTGAGGCATCATGTCTTCAACACAGGCAGCTACAATTGTCATCGCCTGTCCCTGATGGCACTGGATCATCTCACATGGATTAGATGTTGGAATATCTCCCTCTGGATATTGAGTTCCTTCATACAAGCAGGAGCCTGGAGTCAAATATGATTTAGACTGACCAGTTTTTATCATTGAGTAATAAATGTTCCAGTAAGAAGCAGGTAAACCAAAGTCAAATATAGGTATTCTGAAAAGCCCTTAATATAAAATAGATTTATCCCTGGTGAGAGAAATGATGATTAAAAGTTACTCGCAAAATATTCAACCTTTTTTTACCTTTTTCGATTATTTAACGAATACATCTGTAGTCTCCTTTTCCTGGAATAGCCCTAATTCGAAGTGCAAGCAGCAAGTACAAATGTCCCACTGTGGATGTTTTCCTAGATGTGAAATTTACCTAACAGGCAACTAAAAGAAGGGCACAGAAGTTGGTACGTAAAAGTATTTGTCAATGGGCGAGTTGCACATGGGTATTTAGTCACATCATATGTTAATGCTAAAGAGTAATTTAGAGGATTGTATATCATTTGATTAGGAACATATTTTAAACTGCGGTTAATGAACTTACTACTTAGCGACAGCTTACATACCATAGCTGAAGATGGGTACAGTATATGAATGATTTACTATTGATTGATTGAGTGATGGTAGAACAATAATTTCTGCAAAAGAATCAATAAAGCGACGGACAAAGCACGCAGAAAGCTGTTAAATATATCATAACATCCCAGAACTGGCTAAATGACAGGTAGTCATACTAGTTGACATTTCAAATTCTGTGTTCCATCGGTCTCTGCCTGTCTGGGCAAAACACGAATACTGTTTAGGGGTCAGTAAATGTGTATCAAACATTGGATACATTCATGTCTGTATCACAATGTCTACTCTGTGTGACATGTGTGTATGTGATCCAACGAACATTGGTTACATTCATCTCAGTATGGCGATGTCTACTCTTTGTGGCAAATACTGGATTGATTTGTGTAAGTGTGACGATGTCTACTCTGTGTGTCATGTATGGTGTGTTCTACCATAGTCTAAACAAATGAAAATAAAGATTTATTGTGGTGTTTACGTTGATTACTGTTGTCATGCCCCCCCCCCCCCCCCAAACTGACTAAAGAGCGAAGCGAAAGGTATAAAGCAACCTGTGGTGCCAGAAATATCACCTCGCTGAAACCACAAGAAAATGTATGAAATAACTACTCATTACGGTCTCTAATGGTCAATTATCAACTTCTTTCACAAACACACCAATTTGGGGCGCTTCCACCGACTAAAAAGTGGACTTTGAAGGCTCTAAAATCCTGAGGTGGCCCTCTGCAGCTCCATGCCAGTAATTTTTCGCCGCTCGGAACTGTCAACACACTCAACTGATACGGGCATTCTCATTGGTTAAAAAGAGTAGATCCGCACTTAATATATTTTTAACCAATGAGAATGCCCGTTTCTGTTGACAGTTTCCGAGCGGCGAAAAATTACTGGCATGGAGCTGCAGAGGGCCACCTCAGGATTTTAGAGCCTTCAAAATCCACTTTTTAGTCGGTGGAAGCGCCCCAAATTGGTGTGTTTGTGAAAGAAGTTGATAATTGACCATTAGAGACCGTAATGAGTAGTTATTTCATACATTTTCTTGCGGTTTCAGCAAGGTGATATTTCTGGCACCACAGGTTGATTTATACCTTTCGCTTCGCTCTTTAGTCAGTTTGGGGGGCATGACAACAGTTGTCAACGTAAACACCACAATAAATCTTTATTTTCATTTTTTTAGACTGATGCAAGGGCCTATGGTTCTACAATCATATCTGTTTGACTACGTCTTCTCTGTGTGGCATGTGTGTGTTCTATTGAACATTGGATACATTCAGCTCTGTGTGGCGATTTGTACTCTGTGTGGTATGTGTATAAGTGTTCTAATAAACATTTGATATATACATCTCTGTGTGGCCATGTCTAAACTCTGGTTTGTGTGACTGTTTTCTAACGAACATTGGATACATTCATCTATGTGTGGCGCTGTATGCACTGTGGTTTGTGTAACTGTGTTCTAAGTAACATTAGAAACATCCATCTCTGTATGAAGATGTTTACTCTAGGTGGTATGTGTGTATGTGTTCTAAGGTACATTGGATACATTCATCTCTGTGCGACAAGGTCTACTATGTGCGATATGTGTGTATGTGTTCTAACAAACAATGTTAAGATTCATCCCAGGAAGACGACGCTTATTCTGTGTGGTATGTGTGTATATATTGTAAAGAAAATTTGGAATTTTTAAGTTTTCGTCACTTCTTCTGCCATATTGTGGCTAATTCATGACTAGTCAGTTGTAACTGGTGGTGGGAACTGGCGTACCTGGTGTAAACCACCTTCAAATCCCCAAGTAAGTGGTAGCTTTCTCACATGCCCTGGTCATAATTCTAATCCAGGCAGTGGTGAGAGACACCTAGCAGTCAGTGGCAAAGCCTTCGACCACACAGCCATCACGGCAGGCCCAAAATATTTGATATATCCATGCCTGTGTTATAGGTCTACTCTGTGTGGTATGTGTGTATGTTCTAAGGAACACTGGATACATTCAGCTCTGTATGATGATGTCTACTCTCTGTTGTATGTGTGTGTGCATGTTCTAAGGAACATTGGATACATTCAGCTCTGTATGATGATATCTACTCTGTGTGGTATGTGTGTATGTGTTCTAAGAAACATTGAACATATCCATGTCTGTATAATGTCTACTCTGTCTGGTATGTGTGTATTACATCATGCCATTTGTACATTTTTTCAGAAAATGTGCAGGAGAACCAGATGTGGGGGAAAGAAAGATTTAAAGACAAAATCTTGGAAAAAGGGTCTAGAGGACTATACTACACATCTTTTTGGCATTTGAAAAACACGTAACCTTGATTATTTTGCAAAGGGCTGCAAAGGGCCACTAACAAAATTGGATATAGGTCTTACGAAGCACTTTCATAAACTTTTACGATGTGGGAAATCAGCATGTTATTTCTAGAGCTCTTTCGTATTTGGTCTGGAATAAGCGCAGATACACACTCGAAAAATGTCGCCATTCAGGAAAGATTTTCTCAAACAGTGTTTCTAACATTAAGTGATGAATTATCCTTTATGAAGCAGTTTAGTCAGAATTGAATATAAGTATAACCATACGCATTTAAATAACTAGATCTGTTGTTTGAGTAAATGATAATTAGAAAGTATTTTCAAGTTATTCAATCAGGCTAAGTGATGCCTTTATCTCCTACCTGGAGGGCATGGTGGACAAGGTTGTGGACAACCTGGAAACTCCTTTGTATATTGAAGGTAATCCTCTTCAGGAAAACAGTCCTGTGGTGGACACGGAGGTAAGGTTATCGTGGAACATTCTGACAGCTGTCCTGAGTTACACTTGCACATCCTTGTACAGTCGCCATTGGGTAGGGAATCACCATCTTGGAAAGTGATTTCACCAATTTTGCATTCTAAAACAAAAGTATGTTGCTTTAAAAAAAGCCCATTCATGTCCAATCATTTTGAGGACATTGATGATCATAAAAAGCTAAAAGCTTACAGCAACAAAATGTAGCAGCAGTATGGCCATATGTGTATGGATTATACATATAAGTATGCTATCACATGAACAACTGGCTTATTCGGCCGATACCAAGGGGATTGTGTACAGTTTTAGATGTATCATTATCCACTAGACAGGTTTGATTTGTTTACACATGGCCAACAGTTAGTATCTAGTAAAATTGCTAATGCTTCGTAATTTTAGGGTATAACACACTGCTTTGTAACCAGCTAAGGCAATGTATACACCAATATGTGCTTGATATGAAGTTGTTTAAGTAGTAATATGACCACTACAATGCTAAAGAAGACATCTAACTGAACTAGAGATAAGCAATTTAGATAGATATGATAATAATTTAACCGATTTACCTTAAATTTTCCCTTACCTCCACTAGGACAGGAAGAACAGCACGTTCCTGGCTTTTTGACGGGATTAGCACACACCCATAGGTGAGGCATCATGTCTTCAACACAGGCAGCTACAATTGTCATCGCCTGTCCCTGATGGCACTGGATCATCTCACATGGATTAGATGTTGGAATATCTCCCTCTGGATATTGAGTTCCTTCATACAAGCAGGAGCCTGGAGTCAAATATGATTTAGACTGACCAGTTTTTATCATTGAGTAATAAATGTTCCAGTAAGAAGCAGGTAAACCAAAGTCAAATATAGGTATTCTGAAAAGCCCTTAATATAAAATAGATTTATCCCTGGTGAGAGAAATGATGATTAAAAGTTACTCGCAAAATATTCAACCTTTTTTTACCTTTTTCGATTATTTAACGAATACATCTGTAGTCTCCTTTTCCTGGAATAGCCCTAATTCGAAGTGCAAGCAGCAAGTACAAATGTCCCACTGTGGATGTTTTCCTAGATGTGAAATTTACCTAACAGGCAACTAAAAGAAGGGCACAGAAGTTGGTACGTAAAAGTATTTGTCAATGGGCGAGTTGCACATGGGTATTTAGTCACATCATATGTTAATGCTAAAGAGTAATTTAGAGGATTGTATATCATTTGATTAGGAACATATTTTAAACTGCGGTTAATGAACTTACTACTTAGCGACAGCTTACATACCATAGCTGAAGATGGGTACAGTATATGAATGATTTACTATTGATTGATTGAGTGATGGTAGAACAATAATTTCTGCAAAAGAATCAATAAAGCGACGGACAAAGCACGCAGAAAGCTGTTAAATATATCATAACATCCCAGAACTGGCTAAATGACAGGTAGTCATACTAGTTGACATTTCAAATTCTGTGTTCCATCGGTCTCTGCCTGTCTGGGCAAAACACGAATACTGTTTAGGGGTCAGTAAATGTGTATCAAACATTGGATACATTCATGTCTGTATCACAATGTCTACTCTGTGTGACATGTGTGTATGTGATCCAACGAACATTGGTTACATTCATCTCAGTATGGCGATGTCTACTCTTTGTGGCAAATACTGGATTGATTTGTGTAAGTGTGACGATGTCTACTCTGTGTGTCATGTATGGTGTGTTCTACCATAGTCTAAACAAATGAAAATAAAGATTTATTGTGGTGTTTACGTTGATTACTGTTGTCATGCCCCCCCCCCCCCCAAACTGACTAAAGAGCGAAGCGAAAGGTATAAAGCAACCTGTGGTGCCAGAAATATCACCTCGCTGAAACCACAAGAAAATGTATGAAATAACTACTCATTACGGTCTCTAATGGTCAATTATCAACTTCTTTCACAAACACACCAATTTGGGGCGCTTCCACCGACTAAAAAGTGGACTTTGAAGGCTCTAAAATCCTGAGGTGGCCCTCTGCAGCTCCATGCCAGTAATTTTTCGCCGCTCGGAACTGTCAACACACTCAACTGATACGGGCATTCTCATTGGTTAAAAAGAGTAGATCCGCACTTAATATATTTTTAACCAATGAGAATGCCCGTTTCTGTTGACAGTTTCCGAGCGGCGAAAAATTACTGGCATGGAGCTGCAGAGGGCCACCTCAGGATTTTAGAGCCTTCAAAATCCACTTTTTAGTCGGTGGAAGCGCCCCAAATTGGTGTGTTTGTGAAAGAAGTTGATAATTGACCATTAGAGACCGTAATGAGTAGTTATTTCATACATTTTCTTGCGGTTTCAGCAAGGTGATATTTCTGGCACCACAGGTTGATTTATACCTTTCGCTTCGCTCTTTAGTCAGTTTGGGGGGCATGACAACAGTTGTCAACGTAAACACCACAATAAATCTTTATTTTCATTTTTTTAGACTGATGCAAGGGCCTATGGTTCTACAATCATATCTGTTTGACTACGTCTTCTCTGTGTGGCATGTGTGTGTTCTATTGAACATTGGATACATTCAGCTCTGTGTGGCGATTTGTACTCTGTGTGGTATGTGTATAAGTGTTCTAATAAACATTTGATATATACATCTCTGTGTGGCCATGTCTAAACTCTGGTTTGTGTGACTGTTTTCTAACGAACATTGGATACATTCATCTATGTGTGGCGCTGTATGCACTGTGGTTTGTGTAACTGTGTTCTAAGTAACATTAGAAACATCCATCTCTGTATGAAGATGTTTACTCTAGGTGGTATGTGTGTATGTGTTCTAAGGTACATTGGATACATTCATCTCTGTGCGACAAGGTCTACTATGTGCGATATGTGTGTATGTGTTCTAACAAACAATGTTAAGATTCATCCCAGGAAGACGACGCTTATTCTGTGTGGTATGTGTGTATATATTGTAAAGAAAATTTGGAATTTTTAAGTTTTCGTCACTTCTTCTGCCATATTGTGGCTAATTCATGACTAGTCAGTTGTAACTGGTGGTGGGAACTGGCGTACCTGGTGTAAACCACCTTCAAATCCCCAAGTAAGTGGTAGCTTTCTCACATGCCCTGGTCATAATTCTAATCCAGGCAGTGGTGAGAGACACCTAGCAGTCAGTGGCAAAGCCTTCGACCACACAGCCATCACGGCAGGCCCAAAATATTTGATATATCCATGCCTGTGTTATAGGTCTACTCTGTGTGGTATGTGTGTATGTTCTAAGGAACACTGGATACATTCAGCTCTGTATGATGATGTCTACTCTCTGTTGTATGTGTGTGTGCATGTTCTAAGGAACATTGGATACATTCAGCTCTGTATGATGATATCTACTCTGTGTGGTATGTGTGTATGTGTTCTAAGAAACATTGAACATATCCATGTCTGTATAATGTCTACTCTGTCTGGTATGTGTGTATTACATCATGCCATTTGTACATTTTTTCAGAAAATGTGCAGGAGAACCAGATGTGGGGGAAAGAAAGATTTAAAGACAAAATCTTGGAAAAAGGGTCTAGAGGACTATACTACACATCTTTTTGGCATTTGAAAAACACGTAACCTTGATTATTTTGCAAAGGGCTGCAAAGGGCCACTAACAAAATTGGATATAGGTCTTACGAAGCACTTTCATAAACTTTTACGATGTGGGAAATCAGCATGTTATTTCTAGAGCTCTTTCGTATTTGGTCTGGAATAAGCGCAGATACACACTCGAAAAATGTCGCCATTCAGGAAAGATTTTCTCAAACAGTGTTTCTAACATTAAGTGATGAATTATCCTTTATGAAGCAGTTTAGTCAGAATTGAATATAAGTATAACCATACGCATTTAAATAACTAGATCTGTTGTTTGAGTAAATGATAATTAGAAAGTATTTTCAAGTTATTCAATCAGGCTAAGTGATGCCTTTATCTCCTACCTGGAGGGCATGGTGGACAAGGTTGTGGACAACCTGGAAACTCCTTTGTATATTGAAGGTAATCCTCTTCAGGAAAACAGTCCTGTGGTGGACACGGAGGTAAGGTTATCGTGGAACATTCTGACAGCTGTCCTGAGTTACACTTGCACATCCTTGTACAGTCGCCATTGGGTAGGGAATCACCATCTTGGAAAGTGATTTCACCAATTTTGCATTCTAAACAAAAGTATGTTGCTTTAAAAAAAGCCCATTCATGTCCAATCATTTTGAGGACATTGATGATCATAAAAAGCTAAAAGCTTACAGCAACAAAATGTAGCAGCAGTATGGCCATATGTGTATGGATTATACATATAAGTATGCTATCACATGAACAACTGGCTTATTCGGCCGATACCAAGGGGATTGTGTACAGTTTTAGATGTATCATTATCCACTAGACAGGTTTGATTTGTTTACACATGGCCAACAGTTAGTATCTAGTAAAATTGCTAATGCTTCGTAATTTTAGGGTATAACACACTGCTTTGTAACCAGCTAAGGCAATGTATACACCAATATGTGCTTGATATGAAGTTGTTTAAGTAGTAATATGACCACTACAATGCTAAAGAAGACATCTAACTGAACTAGAGATAAGCAATTTAGATAGATATGATAATAATTTAACCGATTTACCTTAAATTTTCCCTTACCTCCACTAGGACAGGAAGAACAGCACGTTCCTGGCTTTTTGACGGGATTAGCACACACCCATAGGTGAGGCATCATGTCTTCAACACAGGCAGCTACAATTGTCATCGCCTGTCCCTGATGGCACTGGATCATCTCACATGGATTAGATGTTGGAATATCTCCCTCTGGATATTGAGTTCCTTCATACAAGCAGGAGCCTGGAGTCAAATATGATTTAGACTGACCAGTTTTTATCATTGAGTAATAAATGTTCCAGTAAGAAGCAGGTAAACCAAAGTCAAATATAGGTATTCTGAAAAGCCCTTAATATAAAATAGATTTATCCCTGGTGAGAGAAATGATGATTAAAAGTTACTCGCAAAATATTCAACCTTTTTTTACCTTTTTCGATTATTTAACGAATACATCTGTAGTCTCCTTTTCCTGGAATAGCCCTAATTCGAAGTGCAAGCAGCAAGTACAAATGTCCCACTGTGGATGTTTTCCTAGATGTGAAATTTACCTAACAGGCAACTAAAAGAAGGGCACAGAAGTTGGTACGTAAAAGTATTTGTCAATGGGCGAGTTGCACATGGGTATTTAGTCACATCATATGTTAATGCTAAAGAGTAATTTAGAGGATTGTATATCATTTGATTAGGAACATATTTTAAACTGCGGTTAATGAACTTACTACTTAGCGACAGCTTACATACCATAGCTGAAGATGGGTACAGTATATGAATGATTTACTATTGATTGATTGAGTGATGGTAGAACAATAATTTCTGCAAAAGAATCAATAAAGCGACGGACAAAGCACGCAGAAAGCTGTTAAATATATCATAACATCCCAGAACTGGCTAAATGACAGGTAGTCATACTAGTTGACATTTCAAATTCTGTGTTCCATCGGTCTCTGCCTGTCTGGGCAAAACACGAATACTGTTTAGGGGTCAGTAAATGTGTATCAAACATTGGATACATTCATGTCTGTATCACAATGTCTACTCTGTGTGACATGTGTGTATGTGATCCAACGAACATTGGTTACATTCATCTCAGTATGGCGATGTCTACTCTTTGTGGCAAATACTGGATTGATTTGTGTAAGTGTGACGATGTCTACTCTGTGTGTCATGTATGGTGTGTTCTACCATAGTCTAAACAAATGAAAATAAAGATTTATTGTGGTGTTTACGTTGATTACTGTTGTCATGCCCCCCCCCCCCAAACTGACTAAAGAGTGAAGCGAAAGGTATAAAGCAACCTGTGGTGCCAGAAATATCACCTCGCTGAAACCACACAGTAATTTTTCGCCGCTCGGAACTGTCAACACACTCAACTGATACGGGCATTCTCATTGGTTAAAAAGAGTAGATCCGCACTTAATATATTTTTAACCAATGAGAATGCCCGTTTCTGTTGACAGTTTCCGAGCGGCAAAAAATTACTGGCATGGAGCTGCAGAGGGCCACCTCAGGATTTTAGAGCCTTCAAAATCCACTTTTTAGTCGGTGGAAGCGCCCCAAATTGGTGTGTTTGTGAAAGAAGTTGATAATTGACCATTAGAGACCGTAATGAGTAGTTATTTCATACATTTTCTTGCGGTTTCAGCAAGGTGATATTTCTGGCACCACAGGTTGATTTATACCTTTCGCTTCGCTCTTTAGTCAGTTTGGGGGGCATGACAACAGTTGTCAACGTAAACACCACAATAAATCTTTATTTTCATTTTTTTAGACTGATGCAAGGGCCTATGGTTCTACAATCATATCTGTTTGACTACGTCTTCTCTGTGTGGCATGTGTGTGTTCTATTGAACATTGGATACATTCAGCTCTGTGTGGCGATTTGTACTCTGTGTGGTATGTGTATAAGTGTTCTAATAAACATTTGATATATACATCTCTGTGTGGCCATGTCTAAACTGTGGTTTGTGTGACTGTTTTCTAACGAACATTGGATACATTCATCTATGTGTGGCGCTGTATGCACTGTGGTTTGTGTAACTGTGTTCTAAGTAACATTAGAAACATCCATCTCTGTATGAAGATGTTTACTCTAGGTGGTATGTGTGTATGTGTTCTAAGGTACATTGGATACATTCATCTCTGTGCGACAAGGTCTACTATGTGCGATATGTGTGTATGTGTTCTAACAAACAATGTTAAGATTCATCCCAGGAAGACGACGCTTATTCTGTGTGGTATGTGTGTATATATTGTAAAGAAAATTTGGAATTTTTAAGTTTTCGTCACTTCTTCTGCCATATTGTGGCTAATTCATGACTAGTCAGTTGTAACTGGTGGTGGGAACTGGCGTACCTGGTGTAAACCACCTTCAAATCCCCAAGTAAGTGGTAGCTTTCTCACATGCCCTGGTCATAATTCTAATCCAGGCAGTGGTGAGAGACACCTAGCAGTCAGTGGCAAAGCCTTCGACCACACAGCCATCACGGCAGGCCCAAAATATTTGATATATCCATGCCTGTGTTATAGGTCTACTCTGTGTGGTATGTGTGTATGTTCTAAGGAACACTGGATACATTCAGCTCTGTATGATGATGTCTACTCTCTGTTGTATGTGTGTGTGCATGTTCTAAGGAACATTGGATACATTCAGCTCTGTATGATGATATCTACTCTGTGTGGTATGTGTGTATGTGTTCTAAGGAACATTGAACATATCCATGTCTGTATAATGTCTACTCTGTCTGGTATGTGTGTATTACATCATGCCATTTGTACATTTTTTCAGAAAATGTGCAGGAGAACCAGATGTGGGGGAAAGAAAGATTTAAAGACAAAATCTTGGAAAAAGGGTCTAGAGGACTATACTACACATCTTTTTGGCATTTGAAAAACACGTAACCTTGATTATTTTGCAAAGGGCTGCAAAGGGCCACTAACAAAATTGGATATAGGTCTTACGAAGCACTTTCATAAACTTTTACGATGTGGGAAATCAGCATGTTATTTCTAGAGCTCTTTCGTATTTGGTCTGGAATAAGCGCAGATACACACTCGAAAAATGTCGCCATTCAGGAAAGATTTTCTCAAACAGTGTTTCTAACATTAAGTGATGAATTATCCTTTATGAAGCAGTTTAGTCAGAATTGAATATAAGTATAACCATACGCATTTAAATAACTAGATCTGTTGTTTGAGTAAATGATAATTAGAAAGTATTTTCAAGTTATTCAATCAGGCTAAGTGATGCCTTTATCTCCTACCTGGAGGGCATGGTGGACAAGGTTGTGGACAACCTGGAAACTCCTTTGTATATTGAAGGTAATCCTCTTCAGGAAAACAGTCCTGTGGTGGACACGGAGGTAAAGTTATCGTGGAACATTCTGACAGCTGTCCTGAGTTACACTTGCACATCCTTGTACAGTCGCCATTGGGTAGGGAATCACCATCTTGGAAAGTGATTTCACCAATTTTGCATTCTAAAACAAAAGTATGTTGCTTTAAAAAAAGGACACTCATGTCCAATCATTTTGAGGACATTGATGATCATAAAAAGCTAAAAGCTTACAGCAACAAAATGTAGCAGCAGTATGGCCATATGTGTATGGATTATACATATAAGTATGCTATCACATGAACAACTGGCTTATTCGGCGGTTACCAAGGGGATTTTGTACAGTTTTAGATGTATCATTATCCACTAGACAGGTTTGATTTGTTTACACATGGCCAAAAGTTAATATCTAGTAAAATTGCTAATGCTTCGTAATTTTAGGGTATAACACACTGCTTTGTAACCAGCTAAGGCAATGTATACACCAATATGTGCTTGATATGAAGTTGTTTAAGTAGTAATATGACCACTACAATGCTAAAGAAGACATCTAACTGAACTAGAGATAAGCATTTTAGATAGATATGATAATAATTTAACTGATTAACCTTAAATTTTCCCTTACCTCCACTAGGACAGGAAGAACAGCACGTTCCTGGCTTTTTGACGGGATTAGCACACACCCATAGGTGAGGCATCATGTCTTCAACACAGTCAGCTACAATTGTCATCGCCTGTCCCTGTTGGCACTGGATCATCTCACATGGATTAGATGTTGGAATATCTCCCTCTGGATATTGAGTTCCTTCATACAAGCAGGAGCCTGGAATCAAATATGATTTAGACTGACCAGTTTTTATCATTGAGTAATAAATGTTCCAGTAAGAAGCAGGTGAACCAAAGTCAAATAAAGATATTCTGAAAAGCCCTTAATATGAAATAGATTTATCCCTGATGAGAGAAATGATGATTAAAAGTTACTCGCAAAATATTCAACCTTTTTTACCTTTTTCGATTATTTAACGAATACATCTGTAGTCTCCTTTTCCTGGAATAGCCCTAATTCGAAGTGCAAGCAGCAAGTACAAATGTCCCACTGTGGATGTTTTCCTAGATGTGAAATTTACCTAACAGGCAACTAAAAGAAGGGCACAGAAGTTGGTACGTAAAAGTATTTGTCAATGGGCGAGTTGCACATGGGTATTTAGTCACATCATATGTTAATGCTAAAGAGTAATTTAGAGGATTGTATATCATTTGATTAGGAACATATTTTAAACTGCGGTTAATGAACTTACTACTTAGCGACAGCTTACATACCATAGCTGAAGATGGGTACAGTATATGAATGATTTACTATTGATTGATTGAGTGATGGTAGAACAATAATTTCTGCAAAAGAATCAATAAAGCGACGGACAAAGCACGCAGAAAGCTGTTAAATATATCATAACATCCCAGAACTGGCTAAATGACAGGTAGTCATACTAGTTGACATTTCAAATTCTGTGTTCCATCGGTCTCTGCCTGTCTGGGCAAAACACGAATACTGTTTAGGGGTCAGTAAATGTGTATCAAACATTGGATACATTCATGTCTGTATCACAATGTCTACTCTGTGTGACATGTGTGTATGTGATCCAACGAACATTGGTTACATTCATCTCAGTATGGCGATGTCTACTCTTTGTGGCAAATACTGGATTGATTTGTGTAAGTGTGACGATGTCTACTCTGTGTGTCATGTATGGTGTGTTCTACCATAGTCTAAACAAATGAAAATAAAGATTTATTGTGGTGTTTACGTTGATTACTGTTGTCATGCCCCCCCCCCCCCAAACTGACTAAAGAGTGAAGCGAAAGGTATAAAGCAACCTGTGGTGCCAGAAATATCACCTCGCTGAAACCACAAGAAAATGTATGAAATAACTACTCATTACGGTCTCTAATGGTCAATTATCAACTTCTTTCACAAACACACCAATTTGGGGCGCTTCCACCGACTAAAAAGTGGACTTTGAAGGCTCTAAAATCCTGAGGTGGCCCTCTGCAGCTCCATGCCAGTAATTTTTCGCCGCTCGGAACTGTCAACACACTCAACTGATACGGGCATTCTCATTGGTTAAAAAGAGTAGATCCGCACTTAATATATTTTTAACCAATGAGAATGCCCGTTTCTGTTGACAGTTTCCGAGCGGCAAAAAATTACTGGCATGGAGCTGCAGAGGGCCACCTCAGGATTTTAGAGCCTTCAAAATCCACTTTTTAGTCGGTGGAAGCGCCCCAAATTGGTGTGTTTGTGAAAGAAGTTGATAATTGACCATTAGAGACCGTAATGAGTAGTTATTTCATACATTTTCTTGCGGTTTCAGCAAGGTGATATTTCTGGCACCACAGGTTGATTTATACCTTTCGCTTCGCTCTTTAGTCAGTTTGGGGGGCATGACAACAGTTGTCAACGTAAACACCACAATAAATCTTTATTTTCATTTTTTTAGACTGATGCAAGGGCCTATGGTTCTACAATCATATCTGTTTGACTACGTCTTCTCTGTGTGGCATGTGTGTGTTCTATTGAACATTGGATACATTCAGCTCTGTGTGGCGATTTGTACTCTGTGTGGTATGTGTATAAGTGTTCTAATAAACATTTGATATATACATCTCTGTGTGGCCATGTCTAAACTGTGGTTTGTGTGACTGTTTTCTAACGAACATTGGATACATTCATCTATGTGTGGCGCTGTATGCACTGTGGTTTGTGTAACTGTGTTCTAAGTAACATTAGAAACATCCATCTCTGTATGAAGATGTTTACTCTAGGTGGTATGTGTGTATGTGTTCTAAGGTACATTGGATACATTCATCTCTGTGCGACAAGGTCTACTATGTGCGATATGTGTGTATGTGTTCTAACAAACAATGTTAAGATTCATCCCAGGAAGACGACGCTTATTCTGTGTGGTATGTGTGTATATATTGTAAAGAAAATTTGGAATTTTTAAGTTTTCGTCACTTCTTCTGCCATATTGTGGCTAATTCATGACTAGTCAGTTGTAACTGGTGGTGGGAACTGGCGTACCTGGTGTAAACCACCTTCAAATCCCCAAGTAAGTGGTAGCTTTCTCACATGCCCTGGTCATAATTCTAATCCAGGCAGTGGTGAGAGACACCTAGCAGTCAGTGGCAAAGCCTTCGACCACACAGCCATCACGGCAGGCCCAAAATATTTGATATATCCATGCCTGTGTTATAGGTCTACTCTGTGTGGTATGTGTGTATGTTCTAAGGAACACTGGATACATTCAGCTCTGTATGATGATGTCTACTCTCTGTTGTATGTGTGTGTGCATGTTCTAAGGAACATTGGATACATTCAGCTCTGTATGATGATATCTACTCTGTGTGGTATGTGTGTATGTGTTCTAAGGAACATTGAACATATCCATGTCTGTATAATGTCTACTCTGTCTGGTATGTGTGTATTACATCATGCCATTTGTACATTTTTTCAGAAAATGTGCAGGAGAACCAGATGTGGGGGAAAGAAAGATTTAAAGACAAAATCTTGGAAAAAGGGTCTAGAGGACTATACTACACATCTTTTTGGCATTTGAAAAACACGTAACCTTGATTATTTTGCAAAGGGCTGCAAAGGGCCACTAACAAAATTGGATATAGGTCTTACGAAGCACTTTCATAAACTTTTACGATGTGGGAAATCAGCATGTTATTTCTAGAGCTCTTTCGTATTTGGTCTGGAATAAGCGCAGATACACACTCGAAAAATGTCGCCATTCAGGAAAGATTTTCTCAAACAGTGTTTCTAACATTAAGTGATGAATTATCCTTTATGAAGCAGTTTAGTCAGAATTGAATATAAGTATAACCATACGCATTTAAATAACTAGATCTGTTGTTTGAGTAAATGATAATTAGAAAGTATTTTCAAGTTATTCAATCAGGCTAAGTGATGCCTTTATCTCCTACCTGGAGGGCATGGTGGACAAGGTTGTGGACAACCTGGAAACTCCTTTGTATATTGAAGGTAATCCTCTTCAGGAAAACAGTCCTGTGGTGGACACGGAGGTAAAGTTATCGTGGAACATTCTGACAGCTGTCCTGAGTTACACTTGCACATCCTTGTACAGTCGCCATTGGGTAGGGAATCACCATCTTGGAAAGTGATTTCACCAATTTTGCATTCTAAAACAAAAGTATGTTGCTTTAAAAAAAGGCCACTCATGTCCAATCATTTTGAGGACATTGATGATCATAAAAAGCTAAAAGCTTACAGCAACAAAATGTAGCAGCAGTATGGCCATATGTGTATGGATTATACATATAAGTATGCTATCACATGAACAACTGGCTTATTCGGCGGTTACCAAGGGGATTTTGTACAGTTTTAGATGTATCATTATCCACTAGACAGGTTTGATTTGTTTACACATGGCCAAAAGTTAATATCTAGTAAAATTGCTAATGCTTCGTAATTTTAGGGTATAACACACTGCTTTGTAACCAGCTAAGGCAATGTATACACCAATATGTGCTTGATATGAAGTTGTTTAAGTAGTAATATGACCACTACAATGCTAAAGAAGACATCTAACTGAACTAGAGATAAGCATTTTAGATAGATATGATAATAATTTAACTGATTAACCTTAAATTTTCCCTTACCTCCACTAGGACAGGAAGAACAGCACGTTCCTGGCTTTTTGACGGGATTAGCACACACCCATAGGTGAGGCATCATGTCTTCAACACAGTCAGCTACAATTGTCATCGCCTGTCCCTGTTGGCACTGGATCATCTCACATGGATTAGATGTTGGAATATCTCCCTCTGGATATTGAGTTCCTTCATACAAGCAGGAGCCTGGAATCAAATATGATTTAGACTGACCAGTTTTTATCATTGAGTAATAAATGTTCCAGTAAGAAGCAGGTGAACCAAAGTCAAATAAAGATATTCTGAAAAGCCCTTAATATGAAATAGATTTATCCCTGATGAGAGAAATGATGATTAAAAGTTACTCGCAAAATATTCAACCTTTTTTACCTTTTTCGATTATTTAACGAATACATCTGTAGTCTCCTTTTTCTGGAATAGCCCTAAGTTGAAGTGCAAGCAGCAAGTACAAATGTCCCACTGTGGATGTTTTCCTAGATGTGAAATTTACCTAACAGGCAACTAAAAGAAGGGCACAGAAGTTGGTACGTAAAAGTATTTGTCAATGGGCGAGTTGCACATGGGTATTTAGTCACATCATATGTTAATGCTAAAGAGTAATTTAGAGGATTGTATATCATTTGATTAGGAACATATTTTAAACTGCGGTTAATTAACTTACTACTTAGCAACAGCTTACATACCATAGCTGAAGATGGGTACAGTATATAAATGATTAACTATTGATTGATTGAGTGATGGCAGAACAATACTTTCTGTAAAAGAATCAATAAAGCGACGGACAAAGCACGCAGAAAGCTGTTAAATATATCATAACATCCCAGAACTGGCTAAATGACAGGTAGTCATACTAGTTGACATTTCAAATTCTGTGTTCCCTCGGTCTCCGCCTGTCTGGGCAAAACAGGAATACTGTTTAGGGGTCAGTAAATGTGTATCAAACATTGGATACATTCATGTCTGTATCACAATGTCTACTCTGTGTGACATGTGTGTATGTGATCCAACGAACATTGGATACATTCGTCTCAGTATGCCATGTCTACTCTTTGTGGCAAATACTGGATTGATTTGTGGAAGTGTGACGATGTCTACTCTGTGTGTCATGTGTGGTGTGTTCTACAATCATATCTGTTTGACTACGTCTTCTCTGTGAGGCATGTGTGTGTTCTATTGAACATTGGATATATTCATGTCTGTGTGACCATGGTTACTCTGTGTGGTATGTGTGTAAATGTTCTAATAAACATTGGATACATTCAACTCTGTGTGGCGATTTCTACTCTGTGTGGTATGTGTATAAGTGTTCTAATAAACATTTGATATATACATCTCTGTGCGGCCATGTCTAAACTGTGGTTTGTGTGACTGTTTTCTAACGAACATTGGATACATTCATCTATGTGTGGCGCTGTATGCACTGTGGTTTGTGTAACTGTGTTCTAAGTAACATTAGAAACATCCATCTCTGTATGAAGATGTTTACTCTAGGTGGTATGTGTGTATGTGTTCTAGGGTACATTGGATACATTCATCTCTGTGCGACAAGGTCTACTATGTGCGATATGTGTGTATGTGTTCTAACAAACAATGTTTAGATTCATCCCAGGATGACGACGCCTATTCTGTGTGGTATGTGTGTATATATTGTAAAGAAAATATGGAATTTCAAGTATTCGTCACTTCTTCTGCCATATTGTGGCTAATTCATGACTAGTCAGTTGTAACTGGTGGTGGAAACTGGCGTACCTGGTGTAAACCACCTTCAAATCCCCAAGTAAGTGGTACCTTTCTCACATGCCCTGGTCATAATTCTAATCCAGGCAGTGGTGAGAGACACTTAGCAGTCAGTGGCAAAGCCTTCGACCACACGGCCATCACGGCAGGCCCAAAATATTTGATATATCCATGCCTGTGTTATAGGTCTACTCTGTGTGGTATGTGTGTATGTTCTAAGGAACATTGGATACATTCAGCTCTGTATGATGATGTCTACTCTCTGTTGTATGTGTGTGTGTATGTTCTAAGGAACATTGGATACATTCAGCTCTGTATGATGATATCTACTCTGTGTGGTATGTGTGTATGTGTTCTAAGGAACATTGAACATATCCATGTCTGTATAATGTCTACTCTGTCTGGTATGTGTGTATTACAGCATGCCATTTGTACATTTTTTCAGAAAATGTGCAGGAGAACCAGATGTGGGGAAAAGAAAGATTTAAAGACAAGATCTTGGAAAGAGGGTCTAGAGGACTATACTACACATCTATTTAGCATTTGAAAAACACGTAACCTTGATTATTTTGCAAAGGGCTGCATAGGGCCACTTACAAAAATGGATATAGGTCTTACGAAGCACTTTCATAAACTTTTACGATGTGGGAAATCAGCATGTTATTTCTAGAGCTCTTTCGTATTTGGTCTGGAATAAGCGCAGATACACACTCGAAAAATGTGGCCATTAGGGAAAGATTTTCTCAAACAGTGTTTCTAACATTAAGTGATGAATTATCCTTTATGAATCGGTTGAGTCAGAATTGAATATAAGTATAACCATACGCATTTAAATAACTAGATCTGTTGTTTGAGTAAATGATAATTAGAAAGTATTTTCAAGTTATTCAATCAGGCTAAGTGATGCCTTTATCTCCTACCTGGAGGGCATGGTGGACAAGGTTGTGGACAACCTGGAAACTCCTTTGTATATTGAAGGTAATCCTCTTCAGGAAAACAGTCCTGTGGTGGACACGGAGGTAAAGTCATCGTGGAACATTCTGACAGCTGTCCTGAGTTACACTTGCACATCCTTGTACAGTCACCATTGGGTAGGGAATCACCATCTTCGAAAGTGATTTCACCAATTTTGCATTCTAAAACAAAAGTATGTTGCTTAAAAAAAAGCTCATTCATGTCTAATCATTTTGAGGACATTGATGATCATAAAAAGCTTAAAGCTTACAGCAGCAAAATGTAGCAGCAGTATGGCCATATGCGTATGGATTATACTTATAAGTATGCTATCGCGTGCATGAATAATTGGCTTATTCGGCGGTTACCAAGGATATTGTGTACAGTTTTATATGTATCATTATCCAATAGACAGGTTTGATCTGTTTCCACATAGCCAAATGTTAATATCTAGTAAAATTGCTAATGCTTCATAATTTTAGGGTATAACACACTGCTTTATAACCAGCTAAGGCAATGTATACCCCATTATGTGCTTGATATGATGTTGTTTAAGTAGTAATATGACCACTACAATTCTAAAGAAGACATCTAACTGAACTAGAGATTAGCATTTGAGATAGATATGATAATAATTTAACCGATTAACCTTAAATTTTCCCTTACCTCCACTAGGACAGGAAGAACAGCACTGTCCTGGCTTTTTGACGGGATTAGCACACACCCATAGGTGAGGCATCATGTCTTCAACACAGTCAGCTACAATGGTCATCGCCTGCCCCTGATGGCACTGGATCATCTCACATGGATTAGATGTTGGAATATCTCCCTCTGGATATTGAGTTCCTTCATACAAGCAGGAGCCTGGAATCAAATGTGATTTAGACTGACCAGTTTTTATCACTGAGTAATAAATGTACCAGTAAGAAGCAGGTAAACCAAAGTCAAATATAGGTATTCTGAAAAGCCCTTAAAGGGGCCCTAAAGGCTCACATACATATCAGCTTATATGAAAGTAATACACTTCAAGAACAGGATGCTGACATTCTTTTTCTCTCAG
Source organism: Maea johnstoni (assembly GCA_963942565.1). NCBI lineage: Eukaryota > Metazoa > Annelida > Polychaeta > Spionida > Magelonidae > Maea > Maea johnstoni. The sequence continues at coordinate 48,849,898 of OZ012689.1, read as the reverse complement.
TGATCCCATGAGGGAGGTTTTTGCGTATTGCCATCCTCCTGGACAGCCTCTGGCAGCCACTGGCTGCGGCCATGTTTTTCAAGTGCTATCAGCTGTGACACATTGGGTGGCAGGGATCACATCCTGTCTCCAAGCTACCTCTGAGCAGTGTATCATAACAGCAGAGCTCCCCACAAGAGCTCTCTGCACAAGTTGCATAAAAACGTATACCAAACAAGAAAATGGTGAAATCATGTGCAGCAATTGGCTGTAAAAAAAGACACGGTAGTGGAGAAAGTTTTCATAGATTTCCTAGTAGTAAATTCAGACAAAACAGTGGTTAGCTTCCATGAAACCTTTAAACCCACCTCTCCTGAAGTATGCATATGTATGTTCAGACCACTTCACTGACGAAGTTCCCCTTTAATATGAAAGTATTAAAATGACTTCATTTTGAATCATTGGGGATCAAAACAAGTATCCCTTTGTTGCGCGACAATACCCTTATCCCTTTGTTGCATGACAATGCCTTACGTCCGTGGTTACCGTCACCACGTTTCAGTTGTTGCCATTGTCTTGCGCGCGCGTATTTCTGTTTGATTGTTGCCGTGACGCTCCACTCTGTTGCGTTGTTTACCTGCATAGTCACGGACGTATAAAAATCTTCCTCCCGCCCACCCCATCGTCAGGTTGGTAGTATCATTGTAGTCATTTCCGCTAACATTAATTAATAACTACTAGATTATATGCGGTATATATCACATTATTGCATGTATTGTTGTTGCTATGGCGACGTCGATATGACAACCCGTTAGTTACATGGTTTTGACACCATTCATGGCTTATTGTTGGATGTAGGATTGTTGTGTCGACGCCGACTTAGCGTGAATTGTATTAGATAAGTTGTAAATAAAATTTACTATCGTTGTACTGCCAACTTGCCTTGTGTCTTTCAATGTAAATTTATCCCTGGTGAGAGAAATGATGATTAAAAGTTACTCGCAAAATATTCAACCTTTTTTACCTTTTTCAGTTATTTAACGAATACATCTGTAGTTTCCTAGTTCTGGAATAGCCCTAATTCGAAGTGCAAGAAGCAAGTACAAATGTCCCACTGTGGATGTTTTCCTAGATGTGAAATTTACCTAACAGGCGACTAAAAGAGGGGTGCAGAAGTTGGTACATAAAAGTATTTGTCAATGGGTGAGTTGCTCATGGGTATTTAGTCACAACATATAGCAATGCTAGGGAATAATTTATAGGATTGTATATCAATTAGGGACGCATTTGAAATTGCGATTAATTAACTTACCACTTAGCAACAGCTTACATAAAGTTGCTGAGGATGTGTAAAGAATATAAATTATCTACTATTGATTGATTGATTGATTGATGGCAGCACAATAATATCTGCAAAAAATAAATAGCGACGGACAAAGTACACAGAAAGTCGTTCAATATAGTGTAACATCCTGGCTGAATGACTAGTAGTTATACTAGCTGACATATAAAATTCTTTTTTTTCCTCACTCTCTGTCAATCTGGGAAGAAACAGCTACACTGTGTAAAGGTCAGTAAAACATGAGGAGGTTCGTTTAAAGAGAATTGTAGAGCTACCTCAGGATATAAAGTGACCATTCTCAGCTAGGAAATCAACATTTTGAATTGAATTTTTAAAACCCATCGAAGCCTATCCACAAATGTTTAGGATAGCCTAGATACACATTTATTTTCACTGTATATTAATGCTATCCATTGTAAAAGCAACAGTTGCAGACCACTTCCACTTTCGTACCAGTATTTATGGTCTCGTTATTCAATACCCTAGTTCGATTTTCATAGATAGCTTCCCTGATGATTAAAGTGTATGATCATCGAGACACGAGTACTTAACTCCATTAATTTCTGAAAGACCCAATACTCGTTTCCCTAGAGCAGTTAAAATATTAAAATATAGGTTGTTAAAACAAGCATAGCCTTTCTTCTTAAATTTCCTGGTTTGGGTTGTCACACTTTCTGCAACATAAACTTATGCCCTAGTTAATTACATTGCCCAGGAGAAACCACAAACTAACCTCTAGATAGTGTGATAGGATCTATTGACCAAACAGGATGTCTGCAGTTTGACTTCCAATTTGAGCCAGACAGTCAAAAGTTGAGCATCAGGCGTAACATGACAGTCTGTGCGCATTGCGCTTGGTTGCTAGAACACTGATGCTTATCACCTACTTCTCCAATGTCCTGCTATAGAATGTGATCGCAATAGTTTGTTCAGTAATTTGAGAGATACCTGATATGGGTCTGGCATAGTAACCCTTGATGAGGAGCTGGACATATTGGCATTATCACTGGGCAAGAGAGTTGAGAGTCTGACTGAGACACAGACCATGTCTACAAAGTGTGGTTTGTGTTTATGTGTTCTGTGGAATATCGGACACATTCATCTCTGTATGAAGATGTCTACTCAGTGTGGTATGTGTGCATGTGTTCTGTGGAACGGTGGATACATTCACCTCTGTATGAAGATGTCTACTCAGTGTGGTATTTGTGTATGTGTTCTGTGGAACAGTGGATTCATTCATCTCTGTATGAAGATGTCTACTTAGTGTTGTATGTGTGTATGTGTTCTGTGGCACATTAGATAAATTTATCTTTGTATAACGATGTCTACTCTCTGTGGTACATGTTAACTAGGCCATGCCATTTGCACATTTATTCAGTAAATGTGAGAGAGAACAATATGCGCAGGAAAGGACAGCATTGGCGAGAAATAGAACCAAGATTGAGGGATTGAGAGACAGGATCTCAGAAAGAGAGGCAAGAGTATTATACTACACATTTTTTCAAGTAGCATTGGCCATGAAAATGTGTTTATGAATATACTGCACAAATTAAATATTGCAATAAATATTGCATTGGAATAACATATGACCTCGATCATTTTAAGCTATTTACCATTAACCTGTATAGGGTTACTCAATAAATCTGCCCATAGGTCTCATGCACCACTATCATCAACTTTTATTGTGTTGGGAATTCTTAAGGAGAATGACCAGACACATCTGCGCCGCACTATTCCAAGAGCATTATTGTGTTTGGTCTGAAATAAGTTACAGTTTCACGCGCTTTAACGTTGATAAAGCAGAAATAGAAGTAATGGCCAGTCACACAGGAAAATCCTCAATAACATTTCGACAATAACTGTGGTCAAAACCAGCAGTATAGCACAAAACTAAATACGGAAAAAGTAGACATCAAAGAGGTGATTGCTGGAAACAATGAGCAGCAGAAGCGAAAACTCAAGATATGTAGGCATTAAAGACAATTATTGCTGCAACTTTTGAAATCTTGAAAATAGGAATTAGAAATTATGTGGCCATGATTGTCATGTTCTTAAAAGATGCCCTGACATGCCTGTACGGGCATAAGTATCTGATGTCCAAATAATGGTTTAAAAGATGTAGGACATAGAACTGGGCCTGGGAATTGGCATAACAAAGCTCAGTGTTTACCCATTTCAAGCGACTCTGACGTAACTTCCTTTTTAACAGAATTGAAGGTCATCGTCCTGACAACAATGAGGTATCTCGCGCATTACCATTTAACATGCTTCGCTCGGTAGCTGCTTTGCAGCTTGCGATCTTCGCTCGTTATCATGATACACAGCCTCATTACGATAGATACTGTGTTCAACATTAGATTCATACACTACTGGCGGCAAACGTCGTGAAAAAGTCGTGAAAACGTCGTGAAATTTCATAGATCTGTGAAAATGTCGTGAAACAGCATCGTGAAAAAAATCACAATTTTCAGATTAAAATGGCATAAAATTTCTAGTGTTGTGAAAAAAGGTGAGCGTTGTGAAAATCTCCTGAAAAAAGGCGTACGTCGTGAAAAAAGGTAAGCGTCGTGAAAATCAAGGTCGTGAAAAATTTGATGTCGTGAAAATTTCATGAAATAGGATATGCAAATAAGGGCCTCCCTCTAATACTAAGTGTAGACCCCACATATTCTCCAAACGTGAAAGACGGCATTTTGACATCTGCTCATCAAAAATGTAAGATTTTTCATTTTTCCTGCTGAGCTTTGTTCCAAATATGTATAGGAAAGTTAGATGAACATATATAGAATAGACAGGAAAGCATTTAATGAAGAATTAATTACTAAAATGTTTTTTTGAGCTCATGAATGTCAATTATTCATGAAACCACATATAGATGGCATCAAAATGTCCTTATGTTTTAAGGTTTAAAATGTTTTGAAGGTGTTTTATGAGGACATAGGCCATCAATTGAGGCAAGTGACATATCAACAGAAACCTTAGGGAATAAATGAATTCTAGACAGTGACGTGCAACAAAATAGTACATCTTGAGGTTGATTACAGGTGTTGATTAAAGATGTTTACCTATTTTTATATACAATTGTGACAACTTTTTCAAAGCAATGGAAATTCACGACATTTTCACGACATTTTCATGACATTTTCACGACTTTTTCAAGACATTTTCACGACGTCCAATGAAAAAAGTCGTGAAAATGATGGTACTTATATACGTTTTCACAACATTTTCACGACTTTTTCACGTTTAGTGCCAGTAGTTTTTCATGACAGATTCACAACAGTTTCACGACATTTTCACGACATTTTCATCATGCTATTTTCACTACGTCGTGAAAAATGAATCTTTTTTCACGACATTTTCATCAAGGAGATAAATGTATTTTCACGAGAGTTTCACGACATATTTCACGACCAACATATTTTCACGACAAATTCAGTAATCAGAAAGTTTCACGACATTTTCACGGACTTTTCACAGGCTTTTCACGACATATTTTCACGACCCATTTTCGCGATGTCTGATGAAAAAGTCGTGAAAATGATATAGTACAAAGGTATATTTTCACGAGATGTTCACGACTTTTTCACGACGTTTTGCGCCAGTAGTGATATAGACTGTTATGACAATCAATAGAGTAGATATCATGTTTAAAAGTGTAAAATCTTAAGACAATGTGCTTGGACAGAGGAAGCATGAAGCAGATTGAGAAAAAGGTCAGCGGAAACTTTACACTGTCATACAGGTATGTCGCCTAAACAAAAGGATTCAATATGGGTGATCTCTGATCAATATGGCTGATCACTCACATTAATTTCAAAGAAAGAATGCTGTTCGCGAACGTTGAGTGCAGTCAGTAGATGTACATACTACGACCATTGGCTGGTGTGTACCTGGCTCACTTGGAAGCCAGCTCAACAAATTGCCATGTAGAGTTAGTTTGCCTCACATTGTCTCTGAGTTCAAGCATCCCTCACTCCAGTATATTGCCATTGTTCACTACATGATGGCTACTAGCCTCGCCCTACGTTAGAGACGCGAGTATATAAAATCATGCACTACAGTGACGTCATTTAATTCCTGCACTAAACGCATGGGCTGTCCAGGCATAAAACACGACTTACGCTCAATTGCCTCCTAGTTTCCTGGGCATGGATGCATGGATGACCTCACAACTGAATGTAGCTTTGATTTGCAAGCTAACCGGGTCATTGATGTGCTTGGCGTATCATTTAACTTTTATCTATATGAGTTTCTACAACCGGGCAATGGCAGACATCTTGTTGCCTGGTGCAGGAATTAAATGTCTGGACTGTGCGTGTATTCTGTGCAAGGTCTGCGCTAAGCATGCCCTTGCAGGTAAATTCAAAGATTTTAGTATTCTTTGCTATTTTTTAAAATAAACGGCGGTGAAACTTCCTTTCACTAGACATTTAAGGTGGTGGCGATTAAGCATCATTAACGTGTGTATTTTTAAATCAAATAGACCGAAATAGAAAAAAATAACAAGGTAGGTAACAAATGTGATTGATCCTAAGGAGTATATCAACCTAAAATATGAGCGCTCAGTTTTTCCTGTTGCTTATTTCATAGTAAAAATGTCCAAGTCTCTAACAGGGTGTATGGCCAGTACACATATACTTGACCAGTTATAAACCGAAGTTGCTTCAAGTAACTGCCTCATTGCCTTCAACAATAATACGGACCTTTGCATATGAAAATAAAGTGAGTGACGTAATCTAATGGCTGCAAAACAGCCGCCACGACCTTTACCTCTGAGGTTAGAATGGTTCAGTAATAATATTGCCAATTTATGAATCTCGTCAGGATCAATGAGTCAAAACAACCTACCGGCATCACAAATGACGCATGGAGGAGGACAACCAGGAAAATTTCGTTGGTAGCTTTGATGTTCTTCAGTTGTGAGACAACCATTGGGAGGGCATCCTGGCAGTGGTGCACAATCAGATAGTTCTCCAGTCCGACCGCAGGTACACATTTGTGTGCAATTAGCAGTTATAACCATGTCTCCATAGCCGTATAGCACATCTAAGTATGTGCAACCTATAAGTTTTTAAGATTGAAAATTTGATTTCAGTTCTAATAGCAGATAAACCGTATACCATGTTAATTTTGTGCATATAAAGTAATGCAATAGACAGACATTTGATTTTGGTGCGGAGTTTAAACATTGAGCAGTTGTGTTAAATGACAAAATATCATGTCAGCGTGTTGAACGATACTAGCATAAGTATCTGACGTCCAAATAATGGTTTAAAAGATGTGGACGTCAGTGCCCGATATCATAAAGGAAGTTTGAATTTAGCATGGTTTAGCCGCAGAGCAGGTTTGTTGGTCAATAGCTTGTGGTTAGAGGAACATATGTTGCATAAAAGGAAGAGTAACAATTCATGGACCAACTACTCCACCGCTCGTTAAAAAGGTAAAATACAGTGTTTAACATTACATACATGCAAACTCTTTTCACAATCAATAGAGACGTAGATATCATGTTTAAAAGTGGTCATGCATTTGAACAGATCAATCGTTGACCGTATCATAGTACACAACCTTATCAAGATAAGATACAGTATTCAACCTACCGGATTCACAAATGACACATGGAGTAGGACAGCCAGGAAATTCTCGTTGGTAGTTTTGATGTTGATCAGTTGTAAGACAACCATCGGGAGGGCAATCTGGCAGTGGTGCACAATCAGATAGTTCTCCAGTCCGACCGCAGGTACACGTTTGTGTGCAATTAGCAGATATAATGTCTCCAACGTCGTATAGCACATCTAAGTATGTGCAACCTATAAGTTTTTAGGATTGAAAATTTAATTTAAGTTATAGTATTAGATAAACCGTATACCATGTTGATTTTGCACATAAAAAGTAATGCGATCCGCATCCATTTGCCTTTGATGCACTGTCTAATAATTGCGCTCTGGTTTTAAATGACAGGATATCATGTCAGTGTTTTTATAAGATACTAGCATAGAGATTGAATGTCCAAATAATGGTGCAAAGTTTAATAAATGCATACTCATGGGCCTGATATTATAAAGGAAATTTAGATTTAGACTGGTTTAGCCGCCGAGGAGGGTTTGTTGGTACACTTCTTGTAGTTATAGGAAAATGTTTTGCATAAAAGGAAGAGTAACAATTCAGCGATTAACTACTCTATGACTTGTTTTGCAAGGTGCAGAGAAGCATGTTGGCTATTATCAGCCACATCCAGGGCCTCAAACTAGCCTGCTATACCGTGTTTTAGCACATTTTATTTAAAGGAATGCTCACACCTATGTTAAGGCGTGTGACCTACTGTTGCCCATTTAATTATCTCCACAAGGCATGACATCCAAATATGGCCCCTGGTTGTGAGCAGAGGAACTGAAATCTGCAGCTTCTCTTTGAACATACCCTGTAGTAACCAGATCATGCATTTGAAGAAATGAATCCTTGACCATAGTATGATGAAGCATGGCTTCGACGACGAGCGAAGCTCTTAACAATGACATAGCTGCAATTTTCTACCCGTAGTGCCAGCATCTCCCGGGGGGAGGGGGGGGGGGGGGGGGGGCACTTTTGCATTTAGGGGGTACATTAGCGCTAGTTATCAAAATTAAAAAAAAACCTAAGCCTAAAGCACCAATTTCTTGCTGAAAAACACCCTTATAAAAAATGCAGACTTTTTCCAGTATCAAACACCCCTTTTTTATCAAAACAATGACATTGGATGAACAGGAAAACATATTTTAACTTTGGATTTTATAATCCTCTGCCTGTTTTGTTAGCGGCAGCAGACTCCGAAGCCCACGTCACTTAGGGAGTCACTCGGCGTCAGAGCCGCCTATATTTCGTGGATTGTTAGGGAATTTTCACCCGCCATACTTCGTACCTGGTTACAAAAAGATACCCTTCTTATACAAAATCGCGGACATTCAGAGGTCTTAAAAAAGACCCCTTCTTCCGTGAAATACTGTAAATCTTGTAATAAGTGCGTCATAAGATTTTGCGGTTTTCTCATTTTCAGATTTTTGTTACATCTTATTTTTGCGTTTATCACCATTTTAGAAGCGCCATCTAATGTGCAGCATCGAAACTTAACCACTCAATGCTTTGCTTGTTATGATGATATTCAATAGGTGGCGCTTTTACTACTTGACTAAAGACAATCCATTTTATAAAAGGGACTGCCACTGGTTAGCAGCTGTTGAAGCAGCTCTTGTGTTTGGTCATCTAAGGTAGCAGGTAGCAGGGAAGACACTCAATTGCAAGTAGTGCATCTGTTGCTATTTTAAAGCTGATTGTCATGGCCAACAGACCGGACCGGACCAGTCAGTTGCTCCAGCCAGTGACCTAGAAAGCTCTGGTGTGTGAAACCAGAACACACACACATGCTTGCTGAACTTGCAAACAAAGCTAGTAATTGTGGTCAACTTGCTACATACCAGTATCAAAAATGCTTTCAATACTGTGCTTTTTGCATTATTAGATTGAATCCATTTTTTGCTATCTGAGTATAACTTGCATGATATAAACATTCTAGTTGTTTTATCTTGATTATTCTCCCCCCTCCCATCCCTTAACATTATTGAAATTGTAAGAGCCCATGTAGCTTTGTTTCAATGTGCTGTATATGGCGCCATCTAGTGGATAAATACTGAACTTAACTTATGGATTTTTGGCGTCTTGTAATAAGTGCGTATTGTGTGTGACGCAAGAACGCAACAATTACACACACGCACTTATTTCCAGATTTACAGTACGTAAGGCGGGTACGGCCCCCCTTTGTACCTGAGAGCCCCCAGGGCAGCAAGTATTGCGAACTATGTAGTAAATGATGCATGGCGCGCTAGTATCACGTTCGCTATCTGGCGCCAGTTTCTAAGGAAAATAAGCGCTGCATGTCACAGCACTTGCATATTACCATTGTTGAATTATTGCATAGGCTTCACGATAAAACGCGTATGTTTCTCTTTTTTGTTCCCAACCGTGGTTGGTTAAGACATATCCATAGTTCAAATGTTGTAGGACATAGAACTGGGCCTGGGAATTGGCATAACAAAGCTCAGTGTTTACCCATTTCAAGCGACTCTGACGTAACTTCCTTTTTAACAGAATTGAAGGTCATCGTCCTGACAACAATGAGGTATCTCGCGCATTACCATTTTACGTGCTACGCTCGCTAGCTGCTTCGCAGCTTGCGAGCTTCGCTCGTGATCATGATACGCAGCCTCATTGAGATAAATACTGTGTTCAACATTAGATTCAAACATACTGTTATGACAATCAATAGAGTAGATATCATGTTTAAAAGTGTAAAATCTTAAGACAGTATGCTTGGACAGAGGAAGCATGAAGCAGATTGAGAAAAAGGTCAGCGGAAACTTTACACTGTCATACAGGTATGTCGCCTAAACAAAAGGATTCAATATGGGTGATCTCTGATCAATATGGCTGATCACTCACATTAATTTCAAAGAAAGAATGCTGTTCGCGAACGTTGAGTGCAGTCAGTAGATGTACATACTACGACCATTGGCTGGTGTGTACCTGGCTCACTTGGAAGCCAGCTCAACAAATTGCCATGTAGAGTTAGTTTGCCTCACATTGTCTCTGAGTTCAAGCATCCCTCACTCCAGTATATTGCCATTGTTCACTACATGATGTCTACTAGCCTCGCCCTACGTTAGAGACGCGAGTATATAAAATCATGCACTACAGTGATATCATTTAACTCCTGCACTAAACGCATGGGCTGTCCAGGCATAAAACACGACTTACGCTCAATTGCCTCCTAGTTTCCTGGGCATGGATGCATGGATGACCTCACAACTGAATGTAGCTTTGATTTGCAAGCTAACCGGGTCATTGATGTGCTTGGCGTATTATTTAACTTTTATCTATGTGAGTTTCTACAACCAGGCACTGGCAGACATCTTGTGGCCTGGTGCAGGAATTTATGTCTGTACTGTGCGTGTATTCTGTGCAAGGTCTGCACTAAGCATGCCCTCGCAGGTAAATTCAAAGATTTTAGTATTCTTTGCTAAAATAAACGGCGGTGAAACTTCCTTTCACTAGACATTTAAGGTGGTGGCGATTAAGCATCATTAACGTGTGTATTTTTAAATCAAATAGACCGAAATAGAATATATAAAAACAAGGTAGGTAACGAATGCGATTGATCCTAAGGAGTATGTCAACCTAAAATATGAGCGCTCAGTTTTTCCTGTTGCTTATTTCATAGTAAAAATGTCCAAGTCTCTAACAGCGTGTATGGCCAGTACACATATACTTGACCAGTTATAAACCGAAGTTGCTTCAAGTAACTGCCTCATTGCCTTCAACAAAAATACGGACCTTTGCATATGAAAATAAAGTGAGTGACGTAATGTAATGGCTGCAAAACAGCCGCCACGACCTTTACCTCTGAGGTTAGAATGGTTCAGTAATAATATTGCCAATTTATGAATCTCGTCAGGATCAATGAGTTAAAACAACCTACCGGCATCACAAATGACGCATGGAGGAGGACAACCAGGAAAATTTCGTTGGTAGCTTTGATGTTCTTCAGTTGTGAGACAACCATTGGGAGGGCATCCTGGCAGTGGTGCACAATCAGATAGTTCTCCAGTCCGACCGCAGGTACACATTTGTGTGCAATTAGCAGTTATAACCATGTCTCCATAGCCGTATAGCACATCTAAGTATGTGCAACCTATAAGTTTTTAAGATTGAAAATTTGATTTCAGTTCTAATAGCAGATAAACCGTATACCATGTTAATTTTGTGCATATAAAGTAATGCAATAGACAGACATTTGATTTTGGTGCGGAGTTTAAACATTGAGCAGTTGTGTTAAATGACAAAATATCATGTCAGCGTGTTGAACGATACTAGCATAAGTATCTGACGTCCAAATAATGGTTTAAAAGATGTGGACGTCAGTGCCCGATATCATAAAGGAAGTTTGAATTCAGCATGGTTTAGCCGCAGAGCAGGTTTGTTGGTCAATTGCTTGTGGTTAGAGGAACATATGTTGCATAAAAGGAAGAGTAACAATTCATGGACCAACTACTCCACCGCTCGTTAAAAAGTTAAAATACAGTGTTTAACATTACATACATGCAAACTCTTTTCACAATCAATAGAGACGTAGATATCATGTTTAAAAGTGGTCATGCATTTGAACAGATCAATCGTTGACCGTATCATAGTACACAACCTTATCAAGATAAGATACAGTATTCAACCTACCGGATTCACAAATGACACATGGAGTAGGACAGCCAGGAAATTCTCGTTGGTAGTTTTGATGTTGTTCAGTTGTAAGACAACCATCGGGAGGGCAATCTGGCAGTGGTGCACAATCAGATAGTTCTCCAGTCCGACCGCAGGTACACGTTTGTGTGCAATTAGCAGATATAATGTCTCCAACGTCGTATAGCACATCTAAGTATGTGCAACCTATAAGTTTTTAGGATTGAAAATTTAATTTAAGTTATAGTATTAGATAAACCGTATACCATGTTGATTTTGCACATAAAAAGTAATGCGATCCGCATCCATTTGCCTTTGATGCGCTGTCTAATTATTGCGCTCTGGTTTTAAATGACAGGATATCATGTCAGTGTTTTTATAAGATATACTAGCATAGAGATTGAATGTCCAAATAATGGTGCAAAGTTTAATAAATGCATACTCATGGGCCTGATATTATAAAGGAAATTTAGATTTAGACTGGTTTAGCCGCCGAGGAGGGTTTGTTGGTACACTTCTTGTAGTTATAGGAAAATGTTTTGCATAAAAGGAAGAGTAACAATTCAGCGATTAACTACTCTATGACTTGTTTTGCAAGGTGCAGAGAAGCATGTTGGCTATTATCAGCCACATCCAGGGCCTCAAACTAGCCTGCTATACCGTGTTTTAGCACATTTTATTTAAAGGAATGCTCACACCTATGTTAAGGCATGTGACCTACTGTTGCCCATTTAATTATCTCCACAAGGCATGACATCCAAATATGGCCCCTGGTTGTGAGCAGAGGAACTGAAATCTGCAGCTTCTTTTTGAACATACCCTGTAGTAACCAGATCATGCATTTGAAGAAATGAATCCTTGACCATAGTATGATGAAGCATGGCTTCGACGACGAGCGAAGCTCTTAACAATGACATAGCTGCAATTTTCTACCCGTAGTGCCAGCATCTCCCGGGGGGAGGGGGGGGGGGGCACTTTTGCATTTAGGGGGAACATTAGCGCTAGTTATCAAAATTAAAAAAAAACCTAAGCCTAAAGCACTAATTTCTTGCTGAAAAACACCCTTATAAAAAATGCAGACTTTTTCCAGTATAAAACACCCCTTTTTTATCAAAACAATGACATTGGATGAACAGGAAAACATATTTTAACTTTGGATTTTATAGTCCTCTGCCTGTTTTGAGAGCGGCAGCAGACTCCGAAGCCCACGTCACTTAGGGAGTCACTCGGCGTCAGAGCCGCCTATATTTCGTGGATTGTTAGGGGATTTTCACCCGCCATACTTCGTACCTGGTTACAAAAAGAAACCCTTCTTATACAAAATCGCGGACATTCAGAGGTCTTAAAAAAGACCCCTTCTTCCGTGAAATACTGTAAATCTTGTAATAAGTGCGTCATAAGATTTTGCGGTTTTCTCATTTTCAGATTTTTGTTACATCTTATTTTTGCGTTTATCACCATTTTAGAAGCGCCATCTAATGTGCAGCATCGAAACTTAACCACTCAATGCTTTGCTTGTTATGATGATATTCAATAGGTGGCGCTTTTACTACTTGACTAAAGACAATCCATTTTATAAAAGGGACTGCCACTGGTTAGCAGCTGTTGAAGCAGCTCTTGTGTTTGGTCATCTAAGGTAGCAGGTAGCAGGGAAGACACTCAATTGCAAGTAGTGCATCTGTTGCTATTTTAAAGCTGATTGTCATGGCCAACAGACCGGACCGGACCAGTCAGTTGCTCCAGCCAGTGACCTAGAAAGCTCTGGTGTGTGAAACCAGAACACACACACATGCTTGCTGAACTTGCAAACAAAGCTAGTAATTGTGGTCAACTTGCTACATACCAGTATCAAAAATGCTTTCAATACTGTGCTTTTTGCATTATTAGATTGAATACATTTTTTGCTATCTGAGTATAACTTGCATGATATAAACATTCTAGTTGTTTTATCTTGATTATTCTCCCCCCTCCCATCCCTTAACATTATTGAAATTGTAAGAGCCCATGTAGCTTTGTTTCAATGTGCTGTATATGGCGCCATCTAGTGGATAAATACTGAACTTAACTTATGGATTTTTGGCGTCTTGTAATAAGTGCGTATTGTGTGTGACGCAAAAACGCACTAATTACACACACGCACTTATTTCCAGATTTACAGTACGTAAGGCGGGTACGGCCCCCCTTTGTACCTGAGAGCCCCCAGGGCAGCAAGTATTGCGAACTATGTAGTAAATGATGCATGGCGCGCTAGTATCACGTTCGCTATCTGGCGCCAGTTTCTAAGGAAAATAAGCGCTGCATGTCACAGCACTTGCATATTACCATTGTTGAATTATTGCATAGGCTTCACGATAAAACGCGTATGTTTCTCTTTTTTGTTCCCAACCGTGGTTGGTTAAGACATATCCATAGTTCAAATGTTGTAGGACATAGAACTGGGCCTGGGAATTGGCATAACAAAGCTCAGTGTTTACCCATTTCAAGCGACTCTGACGTAACTTCCTTTTTAACAGAATTGAAGGTCATCGTCCTGACAACAATGAGGTATCTCGCGCATTACCATTTTACGTGCTACGCTCGCTAGCTGCTTCGCAGCTTGCGAGCTTCGCTCGTGATCATGATACGCAGCCTCATTGAGATAAATACTGTGTTCAACATTAGATTCAAACATACTGTTATGACAATCAATATAGTAGATATCATGTTTAAAAGTGTAAAATCTTAAGACAGTATGCTTGGACAGAGGAAGCATGAAGCAGATTGAGAAAAAGGTCAGCGGAAACTTTACACTGTCATACAGGTATGTCGCCTAAACAAAAGGATTCAATATGGGTGATCTCTGATCAATATGGCTGATCACTCACATTAATTTCAAAGAAAGAATGCTGTTCGCGAACGTTGAGTGCAGTCAGTAGATGTACACACTACGACCATTGGCTGGTGTGTACCTGGCTCACTTGGAAGCCAGCTCAACAAATTGCCATGTAGAGTTAGTTTGCCTCACATTGTCTCTGAGTTCAAGCATCCCTCACTCCAGTATATTGCCATTGTTCACTACATGATGTCTACTAGCCTCGCCCTACGTTAGAGACGCGAGTATATAAAATCATGCACTACAGTGATATCATTTAACTCCTGCACTAAACGCATGGGCTGTCCAGGCATAAAACACGACTTACGCTCAATTGCCTCCTAGTTTCCTGGGCATGGATGCATGGATGACCTCACAACTGAATGTAGCTTTGATTTGCAAGCTAACCGGGTCATTGATGTGCTTGGCGTATTATTTAACTTTTATCTATGTGAGTTTCTACAACCAGGCACTGGCAGACATCTTGTGGCCTGGTGCAGGAATTTATGTCTGTACTGTGCGTGTATTCTGTGCAAGGTCTGCACTAAGCATGCCCTCGCAGGTAAATTCAAAGATTTTAGTATTCTTTGCTAAAATAAACGGCGGTGAAACTTCCTTTCACTAGACATTTAAGGTGGTGGCGATTAAGCATCATTAACGTGTGTATTTTTAAATCAAATAGACCGAAATAGAATATATAAAAACAAGGTAGGTAACGAATGCGATTGATCCTAAGGAGTATATCAACCTAAAATATGAGCGCTCAGTTTTTCCTGTTGCTTATTTCATAGTAAAAATGTCCAAGTCTCTAACAGCGTGTATGGCCAGTACACATATACTTGACCAGTTATAAACCGAAGTTGCTTCAAGTAACTGCCTCATTGCCTTCAACAATAATACGGACCTTTGCATATGAAAATAAAGTGAGTGACGTAATCTAATGGCTGCAAAACAGCCGCCACGACCTTTACCTCTGAGGTTAGAATGGTTCAGTAATAATATTGCCAATTTATGAATCTCGTCAGGATCAATGAGTCAAACAACCTACCGGCATCACAAATGACGCACGGAGGAGGACAACCAGGAAAATTTCGTTGGTAGCTTTGATGTTCTTCAGTTGTGAGACAACCATTGGGAGGGCATCCTGGCAGTGGTGCACAATCAGATAGTTCTCCAGTCCGACCGCAGGTACACATTTGTGTGCAATTAGCAGTTATAACCATGTCTCCATAGCTGTATAGCACATCTAAGTATGTGCAACCTATAAGTTTTTAAGATTGAAAATTTGATTTCAGTTCTAATAGCAGATAAACCGTATACCATGTTAATTTTGTGCATATAAAGTAATGCAATAGACAGACATTTGATTTTGGTGCGGAGTTTAAACATTGAGCAGTTGTGTTAAATGACACAATATCATGTCAGCGTGTTGAACGATACTAGCATAAGTATCTGACGTCCAAATAATGGTTTAAAAGATGTGGACGTCAGTGCCCGATATCATAAAGGAAGTTTGAATTTAGCATGGTTTAGCCGCAGAGCAGGTTTGTTGGTCAATTGCTTGTGGTTAGAGGAACATATGTTGCATAAAAGGAAGAGTAACAATTCATGGACCAACTACTCCACCGCTCGTTAAAAAGTTAAAATACAGTGTTTAACATTACATACATGCAAACTCTTTTCACAATCAATAGAGACGTAGATATCATGTTTAAAAGTGGTCATGCATTTGAACAGATCAATCGTTGACCGTATCATAGTACACAACCTTATCAAGATAAGATACAGTATTCAACCTACCGGATTCACAAATGACACATGGAGTAGGACAGCCAGGAAATTCTCGTTGGTAGTTTTGATGTTGTTCAGTTGTAAGACAACCATCGGGAGGGCAATCTGGCAGTGGTGCACAATCAGATAGTTCTCCAGTCCGACCGCAGGTACACGTTTGTGTGCAATTAGCAGATATAATGTCTCCAACGTCGTATAGCACATCTAAGTATGTGCAACCTATACGTTTTTAGGATTGAAAATTTAATTTAAGTTATAGTATTAGATAAACCGTATACCATGTTGATTTTGCACATAAAAAGTAATGCGATCCGCATCCATTTGCCTTTGATGCGCTGTCTAATTATTGCGCTCTGGTTTTAAATGACAGGATATCATGTCAGTGTTTTTATAAGATACTAGCATAGAGATTGAATGTCCAAATAATGGTGCAAAGTTTAATAAATGCATACTCATGGGCCTGATATTATAAAGGAAATTTAGATTTAGACTGGTTTAGCCGCCGAGGAGGGTTTGTTGGTACACTTCTTGTAGTTATAGGAAAATGTTTTGCATAAAAGGAAGAGTAACAATTCAGCGATTAACCACTCAATGACTTGTTTTGCAAGGTGCAGAGAAGCATGTTGGCTATTATCAGCCACATCCAGGGCCTCAAACTAGCCTGCTATACCGTGTTTTAGCACATTTTATTTAAAGGAATGCTCACACCTATGTTAAGGCATGTGACCTACTGTTGCCCATTTAATTATCTCCACAAGGCATGACATCCAAATATGGCCCCTGGTTGTGAGCGGAGGAACTGAAATCTGCAGCTTCTTTTTGAACATACCCTGTAGTAACCAGATCATGCATTTGAAGAAATGAATCCTTGACCATAGTATGATGAAGCATGGCTTCGACGACGAGCGAAGCTCTTAACAATGACATAGCTGCAATTTTCTACCCGTAGTGCCAGCATCTCCCGGGGGGAGGGGAGGGGGGGGCACTTTTGCATTTAGGGGGTACATTAGCGCTAGTTATCAAAATTAAAAAAAAACCTAAGCCTAAAGCACTAATTTCTTGCTGAAAAAGCACCCTTATAAAAAAAATGCAGACTTTTTCCAGTATAAAACACCCCTTTTTATCAAAACAATGACATTGGATGAACAGGAAAACATATTTTAACTTTGAATTTTATAATCCTCTGCCTGTTTTGTTAGCGGCAGCAGACTCCGAAGCCCACGTCACTTAGGGAGTCACTCGGCGTCAGAGCCGCCTATATTTCGTGGATTGTTAGGGGATTTTCACCCGCCATACTTCGTACCTGGTTACAAAAAGATACCCTTCTTATACAAAATCGCGGACATTCAGAGGTCTTAAAAAAGACCCCTTCTTCCGTGAAATACTGTAAATCTTGTAATAAGTGCGTCATAAGATTTTGCGGTTTTCTCATTTTCAGATTTTTGTTACATCTTATTTTTGCGTTTATCACCATTTTAGAAGCGCCATCTAATGTGCAGCATCGAAACTTAACCACTCAATGCTTTGCTTGTTATGATGATATTCAATAGGTGGCGCTTTTACTACTTGACTAAAGACAATCCATTTTATAAAAGGGACTGCCACTGGTTAGCAGCTGTTGAAGCAGCTCTTGTGTTTGGTCATCTAAGGTAGCAGGTAGCAGGGAAGACACTCAATTGCAAGTAGTGCATCTGTTGCTATTTTAAAGCTGATTGTCATGGCCAACAGACCGGACCGGACCAGTCAGTTGCTCCAGCCAGTGACCTAGAAAGCTCTGGTGTGTGAAACCAGAACACACACACATGCTTGCTGAACTTGCAAACAAAGCTAGTAATTGTGGTCAACTTGCTACATACCAGTATCAAAAATGCTTTCAATACTGTGCTTTTTGCATTATTAGATTGAATCCATTTTTTGCTATCTGAGTATAACTTGCATGATATAAACATTCTAGTTGTTTTATCTTGATTATTCTCCCCCCTCCCATCCCATAACATTATTGAAATTGTAAGAGCACATGTAGCTTTGTTTCAATGTGCTGTATATGGCGCCGTCTAGTGGATAAATACTGAACTTAACTTATGGATTTTTGGCGTCTTGTAATAAGTGCGTATTGTGTGTGACGCAAAAACGCACTAATTAAACACACGCACTTATTTCCAGATTGACAGTACGTAAGGCGGGTACGGCTCCCCTTTGTACCTGAGAGCCCCCAGGGCAGCAAGTATTGCGAACTATGTAGTAAATGATGCATGGCGCGCTAGTATCACGTTCGCCATCTGGCGCCAGTTTCTAAGGAAAATAAGCGCTGCATGTCACAGCACTTGCATATTACCATTGTTGAATTATTGCATAGGCTTCACGATAAAACGCGTATGTTTCTCTTTTTTGTTCGCTACCGTGGTTGGTTAAGACATATCCATAGTTCAAATGTTGTAGGACATAGAAGTGGGCCTGGGAATTGGCATAACAAAGCTCAGTGTTTACCCATTTCAAGCGACTCTGACGTAACTTCCCTTTTAACAGAATTGAAGGTCATCGTCCTGACAACAATTAGGTATCTTGCGCATTACCATTTTACGTGCTACGCTCGCTAGTTGCTTCGCAGCTTGCGAGCTTCGCTCGTGATCATGATACGCAGCCTCATTAAGATAAATACTGTGTTCAACATTAGATTCATACATACTGTTATGACAATCAATAGAGTAGATATCATGTTTAAAAGTGTAAAATCTTAAGACAGTATGCTTGGACAGAGGAAGCATGAAGCAGATTGAGAAAAAGGTCAGCGGAAACTTTACACTGTCATACAGGTATGTCGCCTAAACAAAAGGATTCAATATGGGTGATCTCTGATCAATATGGCTGATCACTCACATTAATTTCAAAGAAAGAATGCTGTTCGCGAACGTTGAGTGCAGTCAGTAGATGTACATACTACGACCATTGGCTGGTGTGTACCTGGCTCACTTGGAAGCCAGCTCAACAAATTGCCATGTAGAGTTAGTTTGCCTCACATTGTCTCTGAGTTCAAGCATCCCTCACTCCAGTATATTGCCATTGTTCACTACATGATGTCTACTAGCCTCGCCCTACGTTAGAGACGCGAGTTTATAAAATCATGCACTACAGTGATATCATTTAACTCCTGCACTAAACGCATGGGCTGTCCAGGTAAAAACATGACTTACGCTCAATTGCCTCCTAGTTTCCTGGGCATGGATGCATGGATGACCTCACAACTGAATGTAGCTTTGATTTGCAAGCTAACTGGGTCATTGATGTGCTTGGCGTATTATTTAACTTTTATCTATGTGAGTTTCTACAACCAGGCACTGGCAGACATCTTGTGGCCTGGTGCAGGAATTTAATGTCTGTACTGTGCGTGTATTCTGTGCAAGGTCTGCACTAAGCATGCCCTCGCAGGTAAATTCAAAGATTTTAGTATTCTTTGCTAAAATAAACGGCGGTGAAACTTCCTTTCAATAGACATTTAAGGTGGTGGCGATTAAGCATCATTAACGTGTGTATTTTTAAATCAAATAGACCGAAATAGAATATATAAAAACAAGGTAGGTAACGAATGCGATTGATCCTAAGGAGTATATCAACCTAAAATATGAGCGCTCAGTTTTTCCTGTTGCTTATTTCATAGTAAAAATGTCCAAGTCTCTAACAGCGTGTATGGCCAGTACACATATACTTGACCAGTTATAAACCGAAGTTGCTTCAAGTAACTGCCTCATTGCCTTCAACAATAATACGGACCATTGCATATGAAAATAAAGTGAGTGACGTAATCTAATGGCTGCAAAACAGCCGCCACGACCTTTACCTCTGAGGTTAGAATGGTTCAGTAATAACATTGCCAATATATGAATCTCGTCAGGATCAATGAGTCAAAACAACCTACCGGCATCACAAATGACGCATGGAGGAGGACAACCAGGAAAATTTCGTTGGTAGCTTTGATGTTCTTCAGTTGTGAGACAACCATTGGGAGGGCATCCTGGCAGTGGTGCACAATCAGATAGTTCTCCAGTCCGACCGCAGGTACACATTTGTGTGCAATTAGCAGTTATAACCATGTCTCCATAGCCGTATAGCACATCTAAGTATGTGCAACCTATAAGTTTTTAAGATTGAAAATTTGATTTCAGTTCTAATAGCAGATAAACCGTATACCATGTTAATTTTGTGCATATAAAGTAATGCAATAGACAGACATTTGATTTTGGTGCGGAGTTTAAACATTGAGCAGTTGTGTTAAATGACAAAATATCATGTCAGCGTGTTGAACGATACTAGCATAAGTATCTGACGTCCAAATAATGGTTTAAAAGATGTGGACTTCTGTGCCCGATATCATAAAGGAAGTTTGAATTCAGCATGGTTTATGCCGCAGAGCAGGTTTGTTGGTCAATTGCTTGTGGTTAGAGGAACATATGTTGCATAAAAGGAAGAGTAACAATTCATGGACTAACTACTCCACGGCTTGTTAAAAAGTTAAAATACAGTGTTTAACATTACATATATGCAAACTGTTTTCACAATCAATAAAGACGTATATATCATGTTTAAAAGTCGTCATGCATTTGAACAGATCAATCCTTGACTGCATCATAGTACACAACCTTATCAATAAAAGATACAGTATTCAACCTACCGGCTTCACAAATGGCGCATGGAGTAGGACAGCCAGGAAAATCACGTTGGTAGCTTTGATGTTGTTCAGTTGTAAGACAACCATCGGGAGGGCATTCTGGCAGTGGTGCACAATCAGATATTTTTCCAGTCCGATCGCAGGTACACATTTGTGTGCAATTTGCAGATATAACCATGTCTCCATAGCCGTATAACACATCTGAGTAAATGCAACCTATAAGTTTGTAAAATTGAAATATTGATTACAGTTCTAGTGGCAGATATTGCGTGTACTATGTTAATTTGTTGCATTTAAAAAGGCGATCGATAGATATTTGCCTTTAATACACAGTTTTATTCTTGCGCACTGGTTTTAAATGACATGATATCATGTCAGCGTGTAGTAAGATACTAGCATAGAGATCAAGGGTCTAAATAATGGTGTACAGTTTAATAGATGCGGACTCCTGTGTCCAATATCATAAAGGAAGTTTGAATATGGGATGGTTTAGCCGCTGAGCAGGTTTATTGGTCAATTGCTTGTGGTTAGAGGGAAATATGTTGCAAAAAAGGAAGAGTAACAATTCATGCAGTAACTACTCCACAGCTCGTTTTGCAGGGTGCAGAGAAGCTTGTCTCTTATCTTTAGCCGCATCCGGGCCTTAAACTAGCCTAGCCACAAGGCTTCACTGTGCTTTAGCACATTTTATAAAGAGGAATGCACACCTACATAAAGGCATGTGGCCTATTGTTGCCCATTTAGTTATCTCCACAAAATATGTCATCCAAATATGGCCCCTTGTTGTGAGCGGAGGAAATGAAACATGTAATTTCTCTTTGAACCTGACTTTTAGCAAACAGGACATGCATTTGAACAGATGAATCCTTGACCTTATCATAGTACACAGCCTTTACTAAGATAGATACGTCAATATTAAATACATGCAAACTGTTTTGACAATCAATAA
This sequence comes from Maea johnstoni, assembly GCA_963942565.1. Taxonomy (NCBI): domain Eukaryota; kingdom Metazoa; phylum Annelida; class Polychaeta; order Spionida; family Magelonidae; genus Maea; species Maea johnstoni. Next base: position 48,828,057 of record OZ012689.1, on the reverse strand, counting down.
AGACGTAGATATCATGTTTAAAAGTGGTCATGCATTTGAACAGATCAATCCTTGACTGCATCATAGTACACAACCTTATCAATAAAAGATACAGTATTCAACCTACCGGCTTCACAAATGGCGCATGGAGTAGGACAGCCAGGAAAATCACGTTGGTAGCTTTGATGTTGTTCAGTTGTAAGACAACCATCGGGAGGGCATTCTGGCAGTGGTGCACAATCAGATATTTTTCCAGTCCGACCGCAGGTACACATTTGTGTGCAATTTGCAGATACAACCATGTCTCCATAGCCGTATAACACATCTGAGTAAATGCAACCTATAAGTTTGTAAAATTGAAATATTGATTTCAGTTCTAGTGGCAGATATTGCGTGTACTATGTTAAGTTGTTGCATATAAAAAGGCGATCGATAGATATTTGCCTTTAATACACAGTTTTATTCTTGTGCACTGGTTTTAAATGACATGATATCATGTCAGCGTGTAGTAAGATACTAGCATAGAGATCAAGTGTATAAATAATGGTGTACAGTTTAATAGATGCGGAATCCTGTGTCCAATATCATAAAGTAAGTTTAAATATGGGATGGTTTAGCCGCTGAGCAGGTTTATTGGTCAATTGCTTGTGGTTAGAGGGAAATATGTTGCAAAAAAGGAAGAGTAACAATACATGCAGTAACTACTCCACAGCTCGTTTTGCAGGGTGCAGAGAAGCTTGTCACTTATCTTTAGCTGCATCCGGGCCTTAAACTAGCCTAGCCACAAGGCTTCACTGTGCTTTAGCACATTTTATAAAGAGGAATGCACACCTACATAAAGGCATGTGGCCTATTGTTGCCCATTTAGTTATCTCTACAAAATATGTCATCCAAATATGGCCCCTTGTTGTGAGCGGAGGAAATGAAACATGTAATTTCTCTTTGAACCTGACTTTTAGCAACCAGGACATGCATTTGAACAGATGAATCCTTGACCTTATCATAGTACACAGCCTTTACTAAGATAGATACGTCAATATTAAATACATGCAAACTGTTTTGACAATCAAGAAAGACGTAGATATCATGTTTAAAAGTGGTCATGCATTTGAACAGATCAATCCTTGACTGCATCATAGTACACAACCTTATCAATAGAAGATACAGTATTCAACCTACCGGCTTCACAAATGGCGCATGGAGTAGGACAGCCAGGAAAATCACGTTGGTAGCTTTGATGTTGTTCAGTTGTAAGACAACCATCGGGAGGGCATTCTGGCAGTGGTGCACAATCAGATATTTTTCCAGTCCGATCGCAGGTACACATTTGTGTGCAATTTGCAGATATAACCATGTCTCCATAGCCGTATAACACATCTGAGTAAATGCAACCTATAAGTTCGTAAAATTGAAATATTGATTACAGTTCTAGTGGCAGATATTGCGTGTACTATGTTAATTTGTTGCATTTAAAAAGGCGATCGATAGATATTTGCCTTTAATACACAGTTTTATTCTTGCGCACTGGTTTTAAATGACATGATATCATGTCAGCGTGTAGTAAGATACTAGCATAGAGATCAAGGGTCTAAATAATGGTGTACAGTTTAATAGATGCGGACTCCTGTGTCCAATATCATAAAGGAAGTTTGAATATGGGATGGTTTAGCCGCTGAGCAGGTTTATTGGTCAATTGCTTGTGGTTAGAGGGAAATATGTTGCAAAAAAGGAAGAGTAACAATTCATGCAGCAACTACTCCACAGCTCGTTTTGCAGGGTGCAGAGAAGCTTGTCTCTTATCTTTAGCCGCATCCGGGCCTTAAACTAGCCTAGCCACAAGGCTTCACTGTGCTTTAGCACATTTTATAAAGAGGAATGCACACCTACATAAAGGCATGTGGCCTATTGTTGCCCATTTAGTTATCTCCACAAAATATGTCATCCAAATATGGCCCCTTGTTGTGAGCGGAGGAAATGAAAAATGTAATTTCTCTTTGAACCTGCCTTTTAGCAACCAGGACATGCATTTGAACAGATGAATCCTTGACCTTATCATAGTACACAGCCTTTACTAAGATAGATACGTCAATATTAAATACATGCAAACTGTTTTGACAATCAATAAAGACGTAGATATCATGTTTAAAAGTGGTCATGCATTTGAACAGATCAATCCTTGACTGCATCATAGTACACAACCTTATCAATGGAAGATACAGTATTCAACCTACCGGCTTCACAAATGGCGCATGGAGTAGGACAGCCAGGAAAATCACGTTGGTAGCTTTGATGTTGTTCAGTTGTAAGACAACCATCGGGAGGGCATTCTGGCAGTGGTGCACAATCAGATATTTTTCCAGTCCGATCGCAGGTACACATTTGTGTGCAATTTGCAGATATAACCATGTCTCCATAGCCGTATAACACATCTGAGTAAATGCAACCTATAAGTTTGTAAAATTGAAATATTGATTACAGTTCTAGTGGCAGATATTGCGTGTACTATGTTAATTTGTTGCATTTAAAAAGGCGATCGATAGATATTTGCCTTTAATACACAGTTTTATTCTTGCGCACTGGTTTTAAATGACATGATATCATGTCAGCGTGTAGTAAGATACTAGCATAGAGATCAAGGGTCTAAATAATGGTGTACAGTTTAATAGATGCGGACTCCTGTGTCCAATATCATAAAGGAAGTTTGAATATGGGATGGTTTAGCCGCTGAGCAGGTTTATTGGTCAATTGCTTGTGGTTAGAGGGAAATATGTTGCAAAAAAGGAAGAGTAACAATTCATGCAGTAACTACTCCACAGCTCGTTTTGCAGGGTGCACAATCAGATATTTTTCCAGTCCGATCGCAGGTACACATTTGTGTGCAATTTGCAGATACAACTATGTCTCCATAGCCGTATAACACATCTGAGTAAATGCAACCTATAAGTTTGTAAAATTGAAATATTGATTTCAGTTCTAGTGGCAGATATTGCGTGTACTATGTTAATTTGTTGCATTTAAAAAGGCGATCGATAGATATTTGCCTTTAATACACAGTTTTATTCTTGCGCACTGGTTTTAAATGACATGATATCATGTCAGCGTGTAGTAAGATACTAGCATAGAGATCAAGTGTCTAAATAATGGTGTACAGTTTAATAGATGCGGACTCCTGTGTCCAATATCATAAAGGAAGTTTGAATATGGGATGGTTTAGCCGCTGAGCAGGTTTATTGATCAATTGCTTGTGGTTAGAGGGAAATATGTTGCAAAAAAGGAAGAGTAACAATTCATGCAGCAACTACTCCACAGCTCGTTTTGCAGGGTGCAGAGAAGCTTGTCTCTTATCTTTAGCCGCATCCGGGCCTTAAACTAGCCTAGCCACAAGGCTTCACTGTGCTTTAGCACATTTTATAAAGAGGAATGCACACCTACATAAAGGCATGTGGCCTATTGTTGCCCATTTAGTTATCTCCACAAAATATGTCATCCAAATATGGCCCCTTGTTGTGAGCGGAGGAAATGAAAAATGTAATTTCTCTTTGAACCTGCCTTTTAGCAACCAGGACATGCATTTGAACAGATGAATCCTTGACCTTATCATAGTACACAGCCTTTACTAAGATAGATACGTCAATATTAAATACATGCAAACTGTTTTGACAATCAATAAAGACGTAGATATCATGTTTAAAAGTGGTCATGCATTTGAACAGATCAATCCTTGACTGCATCATAGTACACAACCTTATCAATAGAAGATACAGTATTCAACCTACCGGCTTCACAAATGGCGCATGGAGTAGGACAGCCAGGAAAATCACGTTGGTAGCTTTGATGTTGTTCAGTTGTAAGACAACCATCGGGAGGGCATTCTGGCAGTGGTGCACAATCAGATATTTTTCCAGTCCGATCGCAGGTACACATTTGTGTGCAATTTGCAGATACAACTATGTCTCCATAGCCGTATAACACATCTGAGTAAATGCAACCTATAAGTTTGTAAAATTGAAATATTGATTTCAGTTCTAGTGGCAGATATTGCGTGTACTATGTTAATTTGTTGCATTTAAAAAGGCGATCGATAGATATTTGCCTTTAATACACAGTTTTATTCTTGCGCACTGGTTTTAAATGACATGATATCATGTCAGCGTGTAGTAAGATACTAGCATAGAGATCAAGTGTCTAAATAATGGTGTACAGTTTAATAGATGCGGACTCCTGTGTCCAATATCATAAAGGAAGTTTGAATATGGGATGGTTTAGCCGCTGAGCAGGTTTATTGATCAATTGCTTGTGGTTAGAGGGAAATATGTTGCAAAAAAGGAAGAGTAACAATTCATGCAGCAACTACTCCACAGCTCGTTTTGCAGGGTGCAGAGAAGCTTGTCTCTTATCTTTAGCCGCATCCGGGCCTTAAACTAGCCTAGCCACAAGGCTTCACTGTGCTTTAGCACATTTTATAAAGAGGAATGCACACCTACATAAAGGCATGTGGCCTATTGTTGCCCATTTAGTTATCTCCACAAAATATGTCATCCAAATATGGCCCCTTGTTGTGAGCGGAGGAAATGAAAAATGTAATTTCTCTTTGAACCTGCCTTTTAGCAACCAGGACATGCATTTGAACAGATGAATCCTTGACCTTATCATAGTACACAGCCTTTACTAAGATAGATACGTCAATATTAAATACATGCAAACTGTTTTGACAATCAATAAAGACGTAGATATCATGTTTAAAAGTGGTCATGCATTTGAACAGATCAATCCTTCACTGCATCATAGTACACAACCTTATCAATGGAAGATACAGTATTCAACCTACCGGCTTCACAAATGGCGCATGGAGTAGGACAGCCAGGAAAATCACGTTGGTAGCTTTGATGTTGTTCAGTTGTAAGACAACCATCGGGAGGGCATTCTGGCAGTGGTGCACAATCAGATATTTTTCCAGTCCGATCGCAGGTACACATTTGTGTGCAATTTGCAGATATAACCATGTCTCCATAGCCGTATAACACATCTGAGTAAATGCAACCTATAAGTTTGTAAAATTGAAATATTGATTACAGTTCTAGTGGCAGATATTGCGTGTACTATGTTAATTTGTTGCATTTAAAAAGGCGATCGATAGATATTTGCCTTTAATACACAGTTTTATTCTTGCGCACTGGTTTTAAATGACATGATATCATGTCAGCGTGTAGTAAGATACTAGCATAGAGATCAAGGGTCTAAATAATGGTGTACAGTTTAATAGATGCGGACTCCTGTGTCCAATATCATAAAGGAAGTTTGAATATGGGATGGTTTAGCCGCTGAGCAGGTTTATTGGTCAATTGCTTGTGGTTAGAGGGAAATATGTTGCAAAAAAGGAAGAGTAACAATTCATGCAGTAACTACTCCACAGCTCGTTTTGCAGGGTGCAGAGAAGCTTGTCTCTTATCTTTAGCCGCATCCGGGCCTTAAACTAGCCTAGCCACAAGGCTTCACTGTGCTTTAGCACATTTTATAAAGAGGAATGCACACCTACATAAAGGCATGTAGCCTATTGTTGCCCATTTAGTTATCTCCACAAAATATGTCATCCAAATATGGCCCCTTGTTGTGAGCGGAGGAAATGAAACATGTAATTTCTCTTTAAGCCTGACTTTAAGCAACCAGGACATGCATTTGAACAGATGCATCCTTGACCTTATCATAGTACACAGCCTTTACTAAGATAGATACGTCAATATTAAATACATGCAAACTGTTTTGACAATCAATAAAGACGTAGATATCATGTTTAAAAGTGGTCATGCATTTGAACAGATCAATCCTTGACTGCATCATAGTACACAACCTTATCAATAGAAGATACAGTATTCAACCTACCAGCTTCACAAATGGCGCATGGAGTAGGACAGCCAGGAAAATCACGTTGGTAGCTTTGATGTTGTTCAGTTGTAAGACAACCATCGGGAGGGCATTCTGGCAGTGGTGCACAATCAGATATTTTTCCAGTCCGATCGCAGGTACACATTTGGGTGCAATTTGCAGATATAACTATGTCTCCATAGCCGTATAACACATCTGAGTAAATGCAACCTATAAGTTTGTAAAATTGAAATATTGATTTCAGTTCTAGTGGCAGATATTGCGTGTACTATGTTAATTTGTTGCATTTAAAAAGGCGATCGATAGATATTTGCCTTTAATACACAGTTTTATTCTTGCACACTGGTTTTAAATGACATGATATCATGTCAGCGTGTAGTAAGATACTAGCATAGAGATCAAGTGTCTAAATAATGGTGTACAGTTTAATAGATGCGGACTCCTGTGTCCAATATCATAAAGGAAGTTTGAATATGGGATGGTTTAGCCGATGAGCAGGTTTATTGATCAATTGCTTGTGGTTAGAGGGAAATATGTTGCAAAAAAGGAAGAGTAACAATTCATGCAGTAACTACTCCACAGCTCGTTTTGCAGGGTGCAGAGATGTTTTTTCGCTTATCTTTAGCCGCATCCGGGCCTTCCACTAGCCTAGCCACAAGGCTTCACTGTGCTTTAGCACATTTTATAAAGAGGAATGCACACCTACATAAAGGCATGTAGCCTATTGTTGCCCATTTAGTTATCTCCACAAAAATATGTCATTCAAATATGGCCCCTTGTTGTGAGCGGAGGAAATGAAACATGTAATTTCTCTTTGAACCTGCCTTTTAGCAACCAGGACATGCATTTGAACAGATGAATCCTTGACCTTATCATAGTACACAGCCTTTACTAAGATAGATACGTCAATATTAAATACATGCAAACTGTTTTGACAATCAATAGAGAAGTAGATATCATGTTTAAAAGCGTAACGTCTTAAAACAATGTGCACGGACAGAGGAGGTATGAAGCAGATTGAGAAAAAGGTCAGCAAAAACATTTTGTTTTGAAAACCTTTTTATTCAACCTCATGGAAAGACAGATAGGTACATGACAATTTGTGTAATCCTTGTAGGGGGAGACGCAGCTCCAAGATGTGATGCATAAATTGTGGAAACATTGTTTACTGTGTATTATGAGTAAAAAAATAATTAGAACAGGCTCTAAGATGTGAATTTACATAGAACCTGTGATAACTATTTTGTTTTGTATAGTTGTAAATATACTATGAAGTTACAATAGTTATAATAAATAAAAGAAATGAAAAAAAACTGTTGAATTGAAAAACAAGGTTGTTTGTTGTCTATTGAAATACTCAATCATTCTCATCGTAAATACTCAAGAAGTGCCATTTCTTATCAAATTGCGGTTCTTTCCTGTTAGTATATTGCATATACTTTTCTAGATAATATTGGTTTTTTACCTCATTTTTATATGAATTAAAGCTGGTTTTTTTTCCTTCCTAAATGAATCATATATGACTTTTTTTTAGTAAAGAGAATGATTAAGTTTACAATTGGACCATTTTCTAAGTCTCACAAGACTTTCCTTGAGTCTGACAAGTTATAATCCAAAAATTCTAATTCTATCAACCAATTATTAACTACAGACCATAAGTTCTGTATTACAGTACATTGTACAATCATATGATCTACACTATCTGTCCATACCTTACACAAAGAACATAAAGCATTTGATTTAATTTCCATTTAATGGAGCTTGTCATCAGTGAAGAATCTTCTGTTTGAAACAGTATATTTAAGGTAGCAATCCTTAAAAGAAGTATGATGTAGGTGGAATGACTTTTGATGTTCAAAGCTACTTAAGTCTAATACGCCCTGTTACTCCATTTATCAGTTAACTCTCCTAATATTTGATTACCCTTTGGAAGAATTAGTTTATACAAATTGGACAGGCCCTTAATATCTGCAGAGAGAATAGAGTTCAGGAAAGAGTTTTTTGGTCTTGGTTCTCGGTAGTCAGGAGTATCACGCCAGTTGAGATATTCATTGATTTTAATACTGACTCTAGCATATTCTAGAAAATTTGTCTTCACTTTATATCTTGCAATAAAGTCCGCCATTGAATACAATTTTTTTGAATATTCTATGAAATCTGAGATTACCATAATTCCTTTCTCTTTCCATTCTCTATTAATTTGCAACTTAAAAACTGGATTTAACCAAAGTGGTGTCTCCAATATAATTGACCTATCTAGGGCAAAGTTATAGTTCCAGAGAATCTTCAGAGAATCAATTACATTCCGCCAGAAGGGGTTAGAGACCATTGCTTCAATCCTATCAAGGTAATCGGGACCATAAGTAAATACTCCTTCTAGCTCAAAATCTTTTGGGGAAACTGTCCATTTGCTGTTACAACGTATAAAACGTTTTAACCAACCAAGTTTAAGAGCATTGTCAAATAATGTATTATTGTGAAGTTTAAGTCCACCATCCTTTCCTTCCGCTTTTAATATCTCACGTCTGAATTTAGGCGATTTACCTGACCATAAAAACCTTTAAAAAGTGTGTTCAGTTCTTTAATAAGCTCTTCTGTGGGGCTTGGGAGAGACAGAAGCATATGGGTAAATTTTGACATTAATAGAGACTTTATTATAGCAAATTTCCCGTATGGAGTTAAATTCATAGAATGCCAAGTGCAAATTAATTTTTTAACCTCACCTATTTTCCTGTAAATGTTTAATTTAGTAATTTATGACATTGATTCAACATTATAAATGATACCAAGGATTTCGAATGAACATGTCCATTCAAAACCATACTTGCCCTGCCAAGGTATGCTTCTGCCTCTCGTAGCCCCTAGCTTTACCACCTTAGTTTTTTCGTTATTTATAGCAAGCCCAGACCTTTTTTAAAACCATTTGAGAATTTTCACTGCATAAATAAAACTATTAAGATCTTCATCCAAAAATAAAGATTTGTCATCTGCATTTTGTGATACAAGCATTTTCACGTCATGCACCTCTATGCCCTTTACATCCTCACATTCCCGCAACACATGTGACAAGACCTCAGCACAAATTACAAAAACATAGGGCGAGATTGGGTCCAATTGTCGGCAACCTCTGGACAAGGGAACCCGATCTGACAGAAAGCCATTCTCTCCTATTCTTGAATAGGAGTCTGTTTGTAGAAGCTTTAAATATTCACAGAAAGCTTCCCCAAAATTTAAAAATTGAAATATTTGATTGATAAAGGGCCATTCAATCGTATCAAACGCTTTCGCAAAATCTGATATTAAAATGAGACCTCTTTTGTGATAAGTTGTACAATGATCTATTAGATCATAGACAGTGCGGGTGTTTTCCCCTATAAATCTACCTGATATAAATCCTGTTTGATACTCATTAATTAGATATGGAAGTTCTGATTTTAATCTGTTTGCTATCATTCCTGAGAAGAACTTATAGACAGAGTTGAGCAATGTGAGGGGGCGCCAATCTCTGCAGAGTTTACCGCTCTTTTGAAAACCCCCTCAATCATTGGTCCTGAAAGCTGTTTTTTAGGAACACTCTCCCGAAGATAGCAGAAAATCCAGTGTTTCAGTTCTTCCATAAACATTTTAATAAATACATTCGAAATTCCATCTCGTCTAGGGGCATTGTTTAGCTTAGTACTTGGCCTGCTCTAACAGCCGTGTGGTCTAAGGCGTCACCACTGACTGCATGCTGTTTCTCACCACTGCATGGGTTCGAATCCTGGCCTGGGCATGTGAGAAAGTTGCCAGTGACTTTGGGTTAGGTAGTGGTTATCGCCGGGTACTCCGATTTCCTCCACTAATTACAACTGGCTAGTCACGAATTAGCCACAATTGGCATAAATGTGACGAAAAACGAATTCCAAATCCAAACTAACTTACTATTTAAAATAGCCTTCGCTAGTTCTTCTAGGGATAAAGGAGCATCTAACTTTAGTCTATCTAGATCTGATAATTTTTTCATGTTCTTGAGATATTTTGTGAATTCACCTGTGAAAAGTTCTTTGACACCTTATGATGAGTATAAATCACTATAGAATCTATGTTGTTGTTTCAGGATAGACTCAGAGATGGAATACTCTTGTTATGTAATTTCTTTTCTCTAGGTTTAAGAAATATTTCGATGGTTTTTCCCTGTCTTGTGACAATTGAGCTCTTGATCTAATCATACTTCCCTTTATCCGTTGTTCTCTTATTTTCTCAAGTTGAGTTTTGGCTTTGATCAACTGATCATTTGGATTTAAGTTTGTCTCTGTTTCAAGTTCAAAACGGGTGATGTGATCTATGATTTTCTTTCCTCCACTCTCTCTTTTTTTAAAAAGATTTTTACTAAAATCTATTATTGCTCCTCTCAATTGACATAGAAGAGTATCCAAAAAGAGAGTATCAGAAATGTTGAGTTCAAGTGAATCTCCATGATTATTGTTAATATACTCAGGATCATATACCGGTAGAACATAAATGCTCTTTATCAAGGAGAGTTCTTCTTGTATCATATCGATAAAGTCCTGATTTTTTAAAAGTCCATTGTTAAATTTCCAGAGTCCTTTTCCTCTGCTTTGTCTAGATTTGATAAAAGTTAAAACTATTGGATTATGATCACTTTTGTATGCTGGTAAAATTTCCATGTTTGGGTCGAGACTAAGAAAATCATCAGATAGAAGGAAGTAGTCAAGTCTTGATATTCTGCAGGGTTCTTTGGGATCTCCAAGTGAAGCCTTCAGTCGTTTTATTGGAAATAATCCAAATATCAACAAGGCTTTCTTTTAGCATAAAATTATTGATAAGTTCTCTGCATTTTGGATGTCTAGCTACATTGTAATTATAAGTGTCTTCCACTGAAAGTGGAGTATCCCAATCTCCGAATGTTTTGAGACTTGATGCTCTGGTCTTTACCAGGTGATCAAAAAATTGCTGATACAAATTACTATCATCAGTGTTAGGTGCATAGATATTTGCAATAGTCAGGGTGAACAAGTTAACAATATCCAAGTCCAAGATAATATATCTTCCTTCCTTATCCCTCATTACCTTAGTTACTTCATATTCGAAAGTGTTATTCAAGAGAATTGCTACTATAGCAAAAACCTGACATACAGGGCTCAACATCAACACAATGTTTCTTTAGCCAAACAGGGCTAATTAGATTAACTTTTACTAAGTAAGATAAATTTCCTGTGCCAAAACATTTACAAAATTGGTCAAGCAGTGACCTATCCCTGGCCTGCATTTATAACATGAAACACCTTTATTATCATTCAGGTGAGCATACTTCATAACCCTTTTCTTGCTGACAATTCAGTTTTATCAAACCCATTTGAGATAATCACAGGTAGAATTTACTAGCCCTGACCTTCAGTAACTAGGCCTGGGCTATCGGGCTAGCCTTGATGTCGTGCCCTAAAATACCTGCTTAGTTGCCTGAACAAATGGAGTCAATGTGGCTGATCTCAGCGGGCAACGTAAAGAACATGTACTTTGGTAACATATGTGCGAAAGAAGCAATTGGCTAAAATAGAACATTCTTTTGCAAATGATGTATGGGTTATACAATGCGGCTTTTTTTCAAACATGATTAGTTCTGGATTCAGTGACACAGACTGAATTATAAGCCCTTCACTACCTTGTTAACTTTTCGTGTTAATTTTCAGATCTCTATTTGAAATTCTCTAGGAGCACTCAAACCAAGACTTGCAGGGGGGACGCTTTCACACCTCTTCACCTGCAAAATCTAACATAGGACACCACTAAATGCTCACTGCCTCTCTCTTCTTTATAGATTTGAATTTGACTTGAGGCATATAATAGGTTAATGATATAATGATATAGGGTTAAGAGAGAATGAAAGTAGGTATTTCAATAATCCTTTAAAATGGAATATGTGTTACTTGTTTGGATAAACAGTAAATAGAAGGTATATCCAGAATATCCAGTGAAGTGTAGCCATTATTACCTACCTGGAGGGCATTGAAGACAAGGTGGTGGACAACCTGGAAACTCCTTTGTGTAGTGAAGGTTATCCTCTTCAGGAAAACAGCCCTGAGGTGGACATGGAGGTAAAGTTATCGTGGAACATTCTGACAGCTGTCCTGAGTTACACTTGCACATCTTTGTACAGTCACCATTTGGTAAGGAATCACCATCTTGGAAAGTGATATCACCCATTTTGCATTCTAAAACAAATGTATGTTGCTTTAAAAACATTCCTATTGAACCATTTTGAAAACACTGATGGTCATAAAAAGCTGAGAGCTTACAACAACATGTAGCACTACTATTGCCATATAGGTATAGAGTAAGTGCTATCAAATGAATAACTGCAGTGGCTTTTTCTGCAACAACCCAAATTTGGTGAATTCAATAGATGATTGCTTTAGCAGCCATAAATTTTAGTGAGGGCAAAGTTTACGTCAACTATTTAGACTTGAAATCGTTTTTTTAGATTGTACAAATGTGTTAGCAAGCTGAACTCACGGTCAAATATTTCTCAGTATATAGCATTTTGCGGTTTTAGCCTTTGAGTAGATGAAGAACAGTTCAAATGAATATTCGACCCATTTGACCTTTAATTACAGCTTTTTAACGAATAGATCAGTTGTCTCTTTTTTCTTGAATATGTACGTGCAGGATGCACGTACAAATGCCCCACTTTGGATGTTTTCCTAGAAGTAAAATTACCTAAAAGGCAACCAAAAGAGCGTAAACTCTTTGTCAATGGGGGAGTTGCACATAGGTATTTAGTCACAATATATATCAATGCTAACGAGTAATTTATAGGATTGATTATCAACTAGGGAGGCATTTGAAAATGGGATTAATTAAATTACCACTTAGCAACAGCTTACATATAGTTGCTGAGGATGTGTATAGAATATAAATGATCTACTATTGATTGATTGATTGATGGCAGCACAATAATATCTGCGAAAAATAAAGAGCGACAGACAAAGTACACAGAAAGCCCTTCAATATAGTGTAACATCCTGGCTGAATGACTGATACTTATACTTGCTGACATTTCATTTTTTTCCTCAGTCTTTGTCAGTCTGGGCAAAACCAGGTACACTGTGTAAAGGTCAGTAAGACATGAGGAGGTTCGTTTTTAAGAGAATTGTAGAGCTACCTCATAATAAGTGACCATTCTCAGCTAGGGAATCAAAATTTTGAATTGAATTTCTCAACCCCCTTGGAGCCTATCCACAAATGTTCTGGATAGCTTAAATACACATTGATTGTCACTGTATATCAATGCTATGCATTGTAAAAGCAACAGCTGCAGACAACTTCCACTTTCGTACCAGTATTTATTGTCTCGTTATTTAATATCATAGTTCGATTTTCATAAATAGCTTCCTTGATGATTAAAGTGTATGATCATCCAGACACGAAGACTAAAACTTCTGAAAGACCAAATACTTTATCGTTTCACAGAACAGTTAACATATGAAGATATAGGTTGTTAAAACAAGCATAGCCTTTGTCCTTAAATTTCGTGGTTTGGGTTGTCACACTTTCTTCAACATAAAAGTATGCCCTAGTTAATTACATTGCCCAGGAGAAACCACAAACTAACCTCTAGAAAGTGTGATAGGATCTATTGACCAGACAGGATGTCTGCAGTTTGACTTCCAATTTGAGCCAGACAGTCAAAAGTTGAGCATCAGGCGTAACATGACAGCCTGTGCGCATTGCGCTCAGTGACTAGAACACTGATACTAATCACCTACTTCTCAAATGTCCTGTTTTAGAATGTGATCGCAATAGTTTGTTCAGTAATTTGAGAGATTCCTGATGGGTCTGGCATAGTAACCCTTGATGAGGAGCTGGGCATATTGGCATTATCACTGGGCAAGAGAGTTGAGAGTCTGACTGAGACACAGATGCAAGTTATATATTGTTAAACACCATAGAACCTGTCCATGCTATGTACATCCGTAATTTCAAGCTTAAGTAAGGGGTAGGCTAACTATATCTTGGTCGAGGATAAGATGGACCCTTAAAAGATTTTGACCAGTTAAGTAGCCTGGACTATGCTTCTTGAGCAAAGGACGCACCTGAATCTCTATATGTTTATATTTTCATCGTATGACCTAACAACATTTTTGTATTAAATGCACATTATCTTTTGTTGTATAAGTGAGATTCTTTTGTAGTTGGAAAGCTACAGTCAATAAACTATATATATTGGAAAGCCATTGTTCTGTTGGGCTGTGTATAGGTTTTTGTCTCTAGATGGCGATGTCTACTCTGTGTATTTGTTCTAATGGGCACTGGATACATTCATATCTGTCTCACGATGTCTACTCAGTGTGGCACGAGTGTATGTGTTCTAAGGAACATTGCATACATTCATCTCTGTATGAAGACGTCTACTCTGTTGCATGTGTGTATGTGTTCTAATGAACATTGGCTACATTCATGTCTGTCTCGCAATGTCTATTCTGTATTACATGTGACATGTGGGTAAGTGTTTTATCAAACATTAATTGTGATATGTTTGTATGTGTTCTAATGAACATCGAATCCATTCATGTCTGTATGGCGATGTCAAATCTGTGTAGTATGTGTGTACATGTTCTATTGAAAATTGGATACATTCATCTCTGTATGACGAGGTCCACTCAGTGTGGTATGTGTGTATGTGTTCTGTGGAACATTGGATACATTTATCTCTGTATGAAGATGTCTACTCAGTGTGGTGTGTGTGTATGTGTTCTGTGGAACAGTGGATACATTTATCTCTGTATGACCATGTCTATTCAGTGTGGTATGTGTGTATGTGTTCTATTGAAAATTGGATACATTTATCTCTGTATGACGACGTCTACTCAGTGTGGTTAGGTGTATGTGTTCTGTGGAACAGTGGATACATTCATATCTGGATGAAGATGTCTACTCAGTGTGGTATGTGTGTATCTGTTCTGTGGAACATTAGATACATTCATCTCTGTATGAAGATGTCTACTCAGTGTGGTATGTGTGTATGTGTTCCGTGGAACATTAGATACATTCATCTCTGTATGAAGATGTCTACTAAGTGTGGTATAAGTTCTGTGGAACATTAGATACATTCATCTCTGTATGACGATGTCTACTCTCTGTGTTACATGTTAACTACGGCATGCCATTTGCACATTTATTCAGTTTATGTGAGAGAGAACAATATGCACAGGAAAGTACAACATTGGCGAGAAATAGAACCAAGATTGAGGGATTGAGAGACAGGATCTCGGAAAGACAGGCAAGAGGATTATACTACATATCCTTTCACGTAGCATTGGCCATGAAGATACGTTTATGATTAAACTGCGCAAAATAAATACGAAAAAAAATAAATGCGAAAAATATTGCATTGAAATAACATATGACCTCGATCATTATAAGCTATTTATCACCAACCTGCATAGGGTTACTCAATAAATCTGCCCATAGGTCTCACGCATAAACTTTTATTGCGTTGGGTATTCTTAAGGAGAACGACCAGACACATCTGTGCCCCACTATTCCAAGCATTCTTGTGTTTGGTCTGAAATAAGTTACAGTTTCACACGCGGGAAAAGGTTGCCATTAAGAAAGACCTAATGTCTCCAGTTAAAAGGTTTGAGTCCTATGTACTCTTTAAAGAAATGCCGTTTTATAGGACTGATTGTCTGCGCTCCTGTATTTAGAAAAGTTTTATAACTTTTATTCCATCACAACATTGTAATATTACAAATGTGGATTTATGAATTTGGTAGACACTGTATTATGATTAGTGTCAGTATCACTCTTGTCACGTCTACAACTTATTGTAACTGGACCTACTGTTGAGATGGCTCGTGGAATTATTTCTTAATCAGTGTCTTTCTTACATTATGACCATTCAAACTAGAACTCTTCTGATGAAAAAGACATTGCGCATCACAAAACCACCATGTCGACAGGTTGGAAGAAGTTAAGCAAGATATCCTGGGGTGGGCCATGTAACGTTTTCAACGGAAGATTTTTTACCAACTTTCAGGGATAGATTATTTATTTTATAAATGGTCAGAGACTGATTATTTTTCCCAAATTGTTTGAGACAGAATTTATATTCTTTAATTTTCCGAGGCGAGTGGAAAATAGTTAATATATGAAGATGTGGATGATGATATTTTCTAGTAGTATTGTATCATTTAGGTGCATTCTTCAGAAGTGGAAGCTTCATGTTTTGTCTTTTTTCATGTATTCTAGCCATATTTGTCTGTATCTTATGAATTATCTATATAGTTTCAACTCTAATCTAGGGGCTTGGTAAATACTTACCACTGGCAGCGTACTGCAATGCTGAGAGGATCATCACATACTGTAGAAGCATGCCTGGATTCACCAACAGATTCATCGTCGAACACCAAGTAGCGCTGGCACTGATGGGAACAGATCTTCTCACAACCGGCGCTCAGTTCTGTCGTGGTCAGGTCTGCTTAGTAGGAGTTAATCCATCGGTACGCAGTACTACGTCATTGGAAAGACGTCAGCTTACCGTACGATGGCGCAAATATGACACCATATATACTTATATTAACGCTTACAACTCGCACACGAATGAAGTAATTCGG
Source organism: Maea johnstoni (assembly GCA_963942565.1). Taxonomy (NCBI): domain Eukaryota; kingdom Metazoa; phylum Annelida; class Polychaeta; order Spionida; family Magelonidae; genus Maea; species Maea johnstoni. Next base: position 48,811,579 of record OZ012689.1, on the reverse strand, counting down.
AAGGGGAGTAGTGTTGAAAAAGAATATTGGGAACTGTTTTGTAGACTCGACAAACTACTTCCTTCGCGGCGTGCACCATCAGCACTTGAGGTGGCTAATGGGGATATTTTGTTGATTATAGTATTATTTTGAGATTTAAAAAATAGTTCTTAGTCAACACCCATTTTTCCTAGATAGGACGAAATATGTGTCGTCTTGGCCAACAAAAAAGAATATCAAAAAACAAAGTTAACAGACGACGAAATTGTGATGAATTGGGATGGCTTCCTCCCAGGCTGACGTTCGATGCCGATGGTCGATCGGCGGGGGAGGGGCGCTTAAGGCGTCCCGTATGCGACTCAACTGCGTCGGTGAGCAGGTTATTGAATGCCTCCCTTGATCCAGCCACCTTGTCAGCTTGCACGTGCAAGCGCGGGAAATCTTAGATATAGTGACGTCACATGATTTTGTGATTCACTAGGACCCGGATGAGGCTAAAAAACGCAGTGAGAATTGATAAAAATTACAGTGAGATTTAGAAAGAAAACTTCCAAAAAGAAATTGCAAAACTTCCAAAAAAAAAAAGATTATCTAAAAAAAAAAGTAAAAAGCATTGGGATTTTTAAAGAAAGGCATTGAAAAATGTTATATTATCAAAGAAAATGTGAAACAAAAATCACTATTTTGCTGAACTTTTATAGAGAATTAAATTTTTATTTCAAAGTTTTTTCAAAGTTTTTTACAAAAAATAGAAATATTTTGGAAAATTTCAGTAAATATTTTTTATTTTCAAAATTTTTGAAAAGTTTCCAATGTTTTGTTTATTTTTATAGAGCAAATTATTTCATTTCAAAGTTTTTCTTTATTTTTCATTGAAAATTTAGTTAATTTCAAAGTTTTTACATGCATTTATGCTGTGCTTTTTACTTTTGTCCACAACGGCGCCTCATATGTATCTGCATGTGTAGGAAAGGGTATATGTGTGTAGGCGACAGATCTGATGCAGGAAGGATATATGTTTGTGAAGGAGTGGAGGACAGGTTAGGGGCCAGACTTGATGCAGTAAGGGTATCTGTGTGTGTATGACCGGTCATCATCATCAAAACCCTCAAGGCACAAAGACATATGGCAGTCATTGATGATCTGCGGATAAGCATATTAGGAAAGTGGGAACATTGTGTGTTTTTTCGAGGTACAAAAGTTTACAAAATAGCACAAGGAGAAATTGAAAACAATTCTTTTACGCAGAAGGGATTGAATAAAAGTATATGAATCTCATACATATTTGATGTATCTATGTGTGAAAAAGTGTTCAGGTGTGTGTGAAAAAGCCCTGTATATATATTTGGTGTCAAACCTGCACAATCGTACTCTATCTCGCCCACGTTCAGTCGCCTGCTCTCCTTTGCATGTTGTCTCTGCGCAAAGCTGTGATGAGCGGACTACACCCTCGTGACAGCTGTATGCGCCATTGCCATTCACTCCCGATCTTTATTAAAAGTATAAATAATCGCTATTGCAATTAGTGAAAGTACATCAAATGCTTCTCAATTATATTTGCACAACGATGCATGTCGCATTACTATTAATCAAGTTGGTTGCAGAATATTGTTAACCTTCAAAATCTTCACATGCTATGCAATATGATATACCTAATATCCTGTATTCCGATGATGTCCAGAAATGTTGATATTGTGTGTGTGTATGTACGTCTGTCTGTATGTATGCATGTATGAATGCATGCATGTAGGTGTGCATGTATGTATATGTGTGTATGTATGTATTTACTAAAACAATTGGTTGAGTAGATCAGTTCAGATAGCAAACCCCTCTAACATTTATCCCATATCTTTCCTATATTTCTACTCTTCTATGTCCTTTCCCTTCCCTAATCCTAAACTGTGTGCCATGCTGGATACTTACTGCTTTTTGTCCTGTGTAGGGTGACACTTGTGCTTGTGTCTGTAGATAGCAGGGGTGTTGTGGCTAGTGTGTGTGCCTAGTGTACATCAAAAAATGGTTTCTATTGGTGAGGTTATTCAATTCTGATTCATCTGAGGATTTCGGAAGGCTGTTGGTGGGTAGCTGTTGTTGTTTACTGGGCTGATTTTTGATTGGTTAATCGGCGTTGTCAAGGGCGTGAGAGGGAAATCGAAACTGGGTAAGGATAACTTGACAGTTGGGACAGGAATCTAGGCATCATAGTTGCCTCTATTTGGAAGAGTGTGCTTGTTGATGTAAGTAGTTTGATAACATATATTGGGGTACCATTAGTCTAACCTTTAAATGAATAAATGTCCCTTTGTTATGTAACTTGTATTTAAAGTCATTTTTTCTTCATACCCACCCATGTTAGTCGTAACATTGGTGTCAGAAGAGGGATTCTTGTAAAAGAATTGAACATTTTTGTGAAAGTGGCAGTTTGAGGCTTTTGTCCTATGCAATTTAAGACAGAAAAGAGACTATTTGCCTACACAAATACAGCAATGCAAAAGGAAGATTGATAGGTTGAAAAAAAACAATACTTAGTCCTGTAGACATGGGTTTGGTGGATGAGAGTGGTAGCCCATATGCCCCCAAAGGTACAATCTTCTCCAGGGATGGGTTTTCTCTCCCCAACCTTGCATACAGCAGTGCAGCCATGTCATTTCCAGAGAACCACCAAGCCATTCTTAAAACAAAGAACATAGTAATACCTTCTCCTCATGAATGTGATTTCAAAACAACTAAACATCTAATCCCAAAAAACTTGCATACTAATGACAATGACACAACTAACCATGATTTATTCTATGCGGTAAAACATGTCATAACTGAATTAATTCCAGACTGTACTATAACCCCCAATCAAACAGTATTCTCAAATCCTAGCCTACATCCCCTACTGATCACTTCTACAACATTGCCTGAAGTTGTGTGAGGTGGAAATGGCCATAATTCCTCTGAATACATAATGCATTTTAGTTTCTGCAGCTCAGGGGTGGTCCATTAAGTCCAAGAGAAAAGTTCTTGCTTCTAGATTAAAGGACTTCAGACTAGTATATAAAGTCAAACACGATGCTGCAGCTGTGGGCAATATGAACTGAGTTTGTTATGAATGTGAACCAACAAAAATACTATCAGGGTTCTATTTTTAGGAATAATGGTAACATGCAGCAGGAAAAGTAGATAGCATCACCATGCAAGCTGCATGATGGGCGATCTAGCGCTGAAAGTCAAGCTCAAACCAGTTGTAACCCAAATAAATAAGCACACATTAGTGTGTGTGGATGTTTATATGGGGAAGATTTGAAATTGATAATTGATACTGGATCAGGTATAACACTATAGTTCCCCATGCAGTCTGGGACAAAACCCTGGCCATTGTAAACCCAAGTTAAAAGAATGTGAATCATCCCTTATTCAACAACAGGAAGATGAAATACCAGTAGTAGGAGAAGCCTTCATGACAATCTCTATAGGGGGTCAACAATTCAAACATGATGTCATAGTTACTGCTACCGGTACAAACTTACATTTTGGAATGGATTTCATCCAATAGCATGAGGGTGACATTCTTATAAGTAAGAACCAATTAAGAATATGGAATTTGACCACAGTGAAACAACCTGTGCGTATCATTTATCCTAATGATACTTATATACTTCTCTATGAAGATACAAATTAAGGACTTCAACATGAGGTCCGTGAGGTGGTAATTAAACATATGAGTGCGGATAGTCATGAGAAAACTGTTGATGAAGCCTTTAGAACATTTTGAAGATTAACTCAAATCAACCAACTGAAGAACTACATAGTTCGTTCCAACAACGTTTGATGGGGCATAGACAGGCGTTTGCTTTAAATGACTTAGAACTAGGAAGAACAGACATAATAAATCATTCTATTGATACGGGGTAAGGTAAGCTTATCATAGTTTATCCATATAGTAAATCAATTGATGATAGAAAAATTGCAAAAGCTAAAGTAGATAAAATGGTTGCGCAAGGAAAAAAATCCATCAAAAAGTCCTTGGTGTGCTCCAGTGGTCCTAACTTAAATGCCACCCTCGTACCCATTGCCAAGCCAGGAAAAGACTCCAAAGATCCAAATAATTACTGCCCTATAGCGTTAACCAGGTGTGTCTGCAAGACTATGGAGAGAATGATTAATGACTGTCTTGTTTGGTTTCTTGAATCTTCTTCACTCATCACGGATAGCCAAAGTAAGTGGATTCTGGAAAGCAAGAAGCACAATGGATCACCTTGTGCTTTTTGAAACCTTTGTAAGAGAGGGATTTTGAAATGGAGAACATGTGGTGTATATATTTTTTTACCTTGAAAAGGCATATGACACCACTTGGAAAAAAGGAATTATCAAAGATTTACATGATATGGACCTCAGGGGACGTTGACCCCATTTTATTCAAAACATTTTATTCGAAAGAAAATTTTCGAGTCAGAGTAGGGAAGATGGATAAGCTGAGCGCCTCTGGATGCCAGCATGGATATCAGCTCCTGGGTTTTCCATCAATTGCTGGAGAACCAGGAGGATTCTACCATAAATACTTACCTAGGGCCTGCATAACATCACCAGGATCAACTAGATGAACTCAGAAGACACTTTTGTGCTTGGAAAACAGCACAATCGGGATATGTTCATATGAATCTTGGACAACTGGCTATCTTACGACATAGCTGGTCTGTTACCAGCACATCATAAAAAGGGTCGTAAAAGATACTTGACCAAGTTGCAGACATCTTCCATGCCATCTGGCCAGGCACCCTCTAACGTGATCCAGCATGACCCCTCTAAGGGCCTATACTAGGAACGTTTTTCTGGGAACGCAACAGACCATAGTTCAACAGTGGCCCAGAATCCCATTGCAGGTGTTACTGACTCTCAGAGCATATGAATTATGCTCAGTCCCTAGGAATCATAGAGGTCAGTATGCTAGGATGATTGGAGTGGATCCCAATAGAAATAGGGCCATTCACTCTAATCTTCTACAAATAAGCACCACCACTCCAGTCAAAACATCAGGACTGACTGTGGGATGTCTGAACATCCAGTCTGTCAGGAATAAAACAGACATCATCAGAGACATTGTCATTAATCATGACATTGACATGCTTTCGTTAACTGAGACCTGGCTCACCACGAATGATAAGGATGATTTCCACGTCAACGGACTATCTTTAGCTGGGTATGAACTCAACCATGGATATGGAGGGGTTGGTGTCCTACAAAAGGCCTCAATCAAAATCATCAAAACATGTTTACAAGTCGGAAAGCTTTGAAAACATGCAGATCAAGTTTAACACAGGATCACGCTGCCTTGATTTAATTACCTTGTATAGGCCACCACCAAACCAAAACAATAAGTTCACGACTAGTCAGTTCTTTGAGGAGTTCTCTACATTTCTCCAGGACAAAGTCACTGGCTCAGGTGACTTGTTGATTGTTGGTGACCTAAACTGCCATCTTGATAAAAAGACTGACAACACCACCCAGAAATTTACTGATATGCTGGGGTCACTGGGTATCGAACAACACGTCAATAAACCCACTCACATGTCTGGACATACACTGGATGTTATCATGTGTCGAGATACAGATAATCTTGTACAAGAGGTCCAGGTGGGTGATTTGATAACCGACCAACATCTGCTGTTATGCAACGTCCATCATCCCAAGCCACACCTTCACAAGACAAAAATAATAACCAGGGCCTTTCGCTCCATTGACCTGCCCAGTTTTAGAACAGACATTTCACAAGGACTGGGGGATCTTGATGACAACCTCTCTGTCACCGATCTCATGGATAAATATGATACACAACTAACCAATGTGTTGAATAAGCATGCAACACCCAATGAAAAGTCTATTGTAATAAGACCGCAACAGCCTTGGTTCTCAGATGATCTCCATCTAGCAAAATCTGAGAAAAGAAAAGCTGAAAGGCTGTGGAGGAGAACTGGCCTGACAGTTCATCGCGAAATCTTCAAGGAAGAAAGAGACAAATACAACAAGCTCCTTGTAAGTAGCAAAGTGTCATATTACAATCAGAGGATTATTGATTGTGGGCAGGATTCAAAAGCGATGTCCAAGACAATGAATGAACTCCTCTTTAGGTTCTCATGCTCTTTCAAGGAAAAGATTGATAAAATCAGGAATAATCCCCCTGACTGCTCTGACATCAACCTGGAAATAGCACAGTCACCACCAGTTTCCACTCTGAATGTTCTGCAGAATACTACAGAGGAGGAAGTATGGGAGATAATTTGCAAGTCTCCTGCAAAAAGCTGCATGCTCGATCCAATCCCAACTTGGCTCATCAAAGAAAGTAGAAGTGAATTACTTCCAGTAATGACTAACATCATAAATTATTCTCTCAGATCTAGCCAGGTACCGAAATCCATGAAGTCGGCTATAGTAACACCGTTACTTAAGAAATCTACCCTAAATCCAGATATTCTAAAGAACTACCGTCCTGTCAGTAACCTTTCTTACATCTCAATACTGCTGGAGAGGGTGGTGGCGGGGCGACTCACTGACTACATGACTGAGAACAACTTGCACGAACATATACAATCTGCTTACAAGCCTGGTCACAGCACTGAGACTGCCCTGGTGAAAGTACAGAATGACATTCTAACCAGCATTGACCAGCATGGAGTAGTTATACGGGTCATGCTAGATCTGAGTGTGGCGTTCGACACCATCGACCATGATATTCTATTCAGCAGAATGGAAAAAACACTAGGTATAACGGGACAAGCACTTGCTTGGTTTAAGTCTTACCTGTCAGGTCGCACACTCCGCATTAAGATTGACCAGTCATTTTCTGAGTTAGTAGGACATCCTGTGGTCTGTACCACAAGAATCAGTGTTAGGACCATTGCTGTTTCTGATCTACCTCCTATCCCTTGGAAAACTCATCAGAATGCATGGTTTAGAGCTTCACATATATGCAGACGACACACAGCTCTTATCTGGCAATAAAACCCATCACTCAACAAGCAGTTGATATAGGAGTTGCTAGGCTGGAAGGCTGCCTCACTGACATATATACATGGATGTCACAGAACAAGCTAAAACTGAATGCAGACAAAACGGATGTCCTAGTGCTAGGCACCACTAAGCAGCGAGCCAAAATATCTGTGCATAGCCTCTCCATAAATGGTGATATTGTTAAGATTCTCAATATACCTTTCGGCAATCTGGGCTCTGTTTTTGATCCAAGCATGAATATGGCAGCACATGTGTCAAAGGCAGTCAAATCTGCAAACTATCACCTTCGAAACATCGGAAGGATCAGAAAATACTTGACTGCAGAATCAACTAAAGGGGCTGTCATATCCCTGGTAACCTCAATGGGCTTCTCTGTGAAATACCTGAAGAGCTAATATGTAAGCTCCAGAGAGTACAGAATAACGCTGCCAGGGTGGTCACGTTCACAAAGAAGCATGACCATATCATAGATAAATCTATATTTTCAGCAGAGTTACATGCTCGTTATCTAGCTCTTGATAGGCCAGGTTGAGTAGGCAGATGTTGACGAAAAGAATTTTTTAATCATTTTCTCAGATTCAAAATTTACTCTTCAGGCCATTTATGGCCGAGACTGGGCGCATCCTCTTGTCCTCAAGGTACTGGGCTGCCTTCATTGGCTTGTACAGTACCAAGAGAAAAGAATATTATCTTATTGGATTCCCAGTCATGTTAGCATCAGAGATAATGAGAAGATGGATGCCCCTGCCAAAGCAGGCCTATTGAAAAAAGTAACAAATATTCCTACATCGATGTCCTTTTAAAACGCAAATGACAGTCTGGATGGGGTGAATCAGTCAACAACAAATTACATGAAATCTGTCTTCAGCTGGGTCTGTGGCCTGGATATTTTAGAATAGCTAGGCGTTTTAGCTAGGATACAGATTAGTCACAGTCCCTTGACTCACTCCTACCTTTTGAAAAAGGAGAATCATCCCCAGTGCATGGCCTGTGATTGTTGCTTGACTATGAAATATATTATGTTTGATTGTGTTGATTTCATTGAAATCCAGAATAGACAGTTTTAATGTAAATAGTTTTAGGAACTCTTTGAAAAAGGTTTTTTGAAATAACCATGTATGCGCAACTTCTACTTTGCAACTTGTTATTGCGTTGCAAGCATTTTAATTTATTCATTTTTAAACAGAGGATCACTATATTACACATATGTCATGGCACAAAGGGCCTGTGTGCGTCGATGTGCCTATTAGCATCCATTCATTCATTCATTCCTAATCCAAAAGAAAGACTCTATTTTAGGTTTCCGCATTGACTACAGACTGCTCAATGATGTTACTAAACAAGATGCCTATCCAATCCCATGCACAGCAGAAAGCTAAGAGCTTTTATCTGGTTCAAAATAGTTCACTGCTTTGCATTTAGTAAGTGGGTACCGTCAGGTTGAAATGATTGTGGAAAACCAAGAGAAAAACGCTTTTTTCTACGGGTCCAGAGTTTGGTTCATATGACTATAAATTAGTATCACCTGCTCTGCTGTAATTCTCTATGTTCAATAGGTGTTAGACCTGGAGCCGTTTACACTTTGTAGATTCAATATCAAAAGGCAGATTACAATATTACCACTTGAACCATCATTTTAGTTGATATTACTACTTGGCCTTTATTCTGACAGCTCTAGGTCACCAGCCTCGTTCTGGCCCCCAAAGTTAATTTAAATTCTTATGACACGTATTTGTTCTTTTTTCTTACCATGAAAGAGCAGGTGATAAATTTGTTACGCCCTGTTTGAAAGTGCTTTCCGGCATGCTATCCACCCATCCAGTCATCCAGATTCCATTCGTATCTCCTCATGGGATCTGATGACTTCGGGTCGATATCAGGCTGGACCGCACTTTCGAACAGGGCGTAACTAATAATGCCATTTGGTTCAGTCAATTCTGGAAGAACTTTTGAGAAATTAATGGAATTCGTTTTAGCGGGCCTGCAGTTGGACATATGTCTTTTGTACATTGATGATGTCATTGCTTATGCAAGCAAGATTATGAGTAGAACTCAAACTTATAACAGTGTGACTAAAAAGGAGTTGTTAGCTGTAGTCACCTTTGTTGAACAGTTTAGGCCTTGCTTATATAGATGCCCCTTTACTGAATGGACCATGCTGCTCTAAAGTGGTTACATATATGCATGGATGCAACCAGCCAAATATCCAGGTGGAGGGAACTGTAAGCTGAATTTACTAACACTATTGAGCATAGACCCAGTGCTGCCTATGCCAACACCAACGCATTAGATACCCAGCTCATACAATTTGGCGCATCTTATTTCGAAGAAATATTGAAGTTTAAGAAAGAAGATCCTGATATTAATCTCATTAGAGAAGCTTAAATGAAAAATAAGAAGCCTTCTCAGGGTATGGGAAAGTATGCAATGCATTGCTCTTTCAATGGGCTTAACTGGAAATTCACAATGAAATCCTCTGCAGAAAATGGTATGATAAGAAAGGTTATGGTTTCGAATTACTATTGAGGGCGCCTAGAGTACAGAAGTGGAGTGTTAAAAGAGGCTCATGGTAATATATTTAGAGTTAGATCATTTAGGCATTGCGGAGACACTGAAGAAGGAAGGACTACTATAACTGGAATAGTCTGAAAACGAACATTGTAAAATTGGGTAAAAAGCAGCAAGGTATGCAATGCAACTAAAATCCGAACTGTAAGTCAAGTCTGGGTATAATGTTAGCAGCGGAACCTCTGGGGCATGTATCAATAGATAGTTTTGGACCATGGAACCATCATGACATCCAGAAGAAGCAAATACATTGTTGTAGTTATTGACAACCAGATCAGGAGACAGAGACAGTAGCTCACAAAGTGATTGGCAATTTCCTAGATATGGGATACCAGTAACCATGCATTCATACAGAGGTAGTAATTTTGAATCTCAGCTCTTCAAACTAATATTTGAATTATTCAATATAAAGAAAACTAGAACTAATAAGGCATATCATCCTCTATCAAATGGGTAATAAGAATGGGTGAAGTGGTCAATTTTGAAAGACTAAAGAAATTGACTGAGAGGGAGCTAAATGATGCCAGTGGTAATGAGGGGATGGAAAAAATGATATCCCTTTCATTATCCCAGACATGGATGTAATTAGATAATGAGATGATGATGATAAGTGTCATTATGAATGTGAGGAGTTGGATGTTCCAATTGATGACCATAATGAGTTAACGATCACTAGAGGTTGAAGGAGAAGAAAGAGGCCAACTTGGATGGTAAGGGTGGAATTTGTTTTAAATAGAGTAAAAGTACAATGGAAGATGGAAATATTAGTTTGTTGGTATCTCTGTTAATATACATATATTGGTACTTGTAATAAATGTTTTGATATGCATCTGTATATGAATCAGTTAATCAATGTTGATTATTGTTTGGTAAACTATGTCTGAACTATGTCTACACTATTTGCGTTTCACTTGCTCATGATATATATTATAACAAGATCATTGCCGTCTTACCTACAAAGTTGGCTATTCTATATATTATAACATGTCAGAAATATATAAACTCAAATATGAGGCCAAACAGGCTTTGAAAACCTAATATATTTCACAATGATAACAGTCATATATATTGGTACCCATTATTTCTGTTGTTCTTGTTATACATATTTACAGTGCAATATTACTAGTATGTTTTAAATGATGGTCATAGTTGACCCTGAGGAGAATAAACAAAAAAGATTAAAAATTAAAAAGATATTTTTTACATCCTGCCATCCCAATTTTAGGCGTATCAGTACGCACATACATATGTATGTATGTATGTATGTATGTATGTATGTATGTATGTGTGTATGTGTGTGTGTGTGTGTGCGTGCATGCCTGTATGTATGTAGATATGTATGTATGTTTGTATCTATTATGTATGTATTTATGTTTGTATGTATGTATGTGTGTGTGTATGTGATTCTGTTTATGTATGTGTTAATTTCGTTTTGCTGAAATGTATCTGATTCATATTTCAGCATGGAGGGTAGAAAAAGGACAGATCACCTGAATTTAATAGCATATAGTTGTTTAACATCAGTTAGCTACATGTAGATCAATATCATGGTGATATAGGGGCCGCCACCTGTCAAGTAACCATACACAGACACTGCCCTGGTATTGGTTAGTACGATGGGCGTCACCTTTTCCAAAGCTTCCCCAAAGTCTCAACTTGAAAATTAAAGAAGTGAATAATTTTGACCCAGGAGTTAGGTCTGGTTTTATTATATTTTTGTTATGTAGATTGACCTAGAATACAGCACATGTTGTGCAGTAAGCCCGATTACACATAGAACATCTCAAAAAATTCGATCTCACATTTTCGGTACACACATTTGCCCTTATCAGTGTTAGATGCTCGGAGAAATGTTTGCCCATTCATGTCTGGAACGACCAGTCTGACAACTTTTAACAAAGCTCACTCACTGCATTATACGATGGACCAAGTGTGAAAGAGAAAATATTTTTAAAAATATTTTCACCGCCGTATTTTGGGGGGAGAAAATAAATTTAAATATATTTTCACTCCCGTTTATTGGGGAGAGAAATATATGTGGGTGTACGTAGGAGCTGCGTCTCTCAAAAAATCCTATACTATCCTGCTGTGAGGCCACAATGTATTCATCATCAGAAGACCTTTCCCGCAATGGTTACTTTGCATAGGATAAATTGTTAACATGTTATAACTTGTTTCACCTATCTCGGTTCCCAGTGTCATTTGGCTTTATTGATATACCGATAACTCCCCATACCAATAGGAAAATGAGCCAGGCAACCAGCCATTGGTTGAAATGTATTTTCCTCCCTTTATATAGTGGTCGGGAAAAAATAAATTTAAATATATTTTCTCTCCCAAAAATACGGTGGTGAAAATAAATCTAAATATATTTTCTCCCCAAAAAATACATTGGTGAAAATAAATCTAAATATATTTTCTCCCCCAAAAATACGGTGGTGAAAATAAATTTAAATATATTTTTTCCCCCCAAAATACGGTGCTGAAAATGAATTTAGATATATTTTCTCCCCCCAAAATACGGTGGTGAAAACAAATCTAAATATATTTTCTCCCCCAAAAATACGGTGCTGAAAACAAATTTAAATATATTTTCTCCCCCAAAAATACGATGGTGAAAATGAATTTGAATAAATTTTCTCCCCCTAAAATACGGCGGTGAAAAAAAAAATTGAATATTTTCTCTTTCACACTTGGTCTATCGAAGTTTTATTATAATTTGAAAAATATTTGAATATGGGTTGGTAATCATATTACAAAAGATCTCAGTGAAATATTTCTCGAATTATTGTCTAGGAATGACACAATTGTGACGTCAGACCACATGTCAATTGGCAGATTGGGTGGGCAGAAACCAAGTAATACATGCAGGTAAGAAATCATACAAATGTGAACACTTGATAATCATGTCTCAGTCTAAATCCAATTCTATAAAAACGTTTTCCTCTTAATTATAGCAGAAATTATGTAGTTAACTACTCTTTTCTGATTTTAGATCATAATCTACATTTAGGTAGTCTTGTATCTCTCTGGTTTGAGTCTAGAGAATGACACGATATTCCTACGAGTGCATTTCTAATTTGCTCTATTCGATTGAGTCTATCTTTATTTCATTCAGAACATGTATAAGCTAAAACTGCACTTCTGCGTTTCATCAATCTGGCTTCATGAAGACAGAGTTCAAGTCTTCGCTACGTGGGCTAACGAATATGAATACGAATACCCACTGTATTACTCTCTAACCGCCTTTTGCGGTACATAGAGGAATTACAAATATATCATTAGATAAAAAACCATATGTATACATCAACATTGTCATAATTGCAAAAATATACATACACACACATATATATACATATATATATATATATATATATATATATATATATATATATATATATATATATATATATATATATATATATACATATATATATATATATACATATATATACATATATATACATATATATATATATATATATATATATATATATATATATATATATATATATATATATATATATATTTATATATATATATATATATATATATATATATATATATATATATATATATATATATATATATATATATATATATATATATATATATATATATATATATATATATATATGCACTTGGTGCAGATGCGGTCTTGCCTTGGTATTGATAATTTAGACCTACAATTAATTGGCATTTTTTGAGAATCAGTTCTAAAATCAAGTAGCGAGTATTTAAGGTATTCTGGCAATATATCTACGTATTCTTCAAATTCATGAATATCCAACCCACCTAAGCAACCACGCCTTCTACCGACTTGCACAGAAATCAATGATCTTTTAGAATTGATGTAATCATTTGATCAAACGTTTCGCTGGTAGCATTGTTGCGGACTTTATGGAATCTACATAGTAGCTTATCGGTAATTCCACAGAGAAGCCCATTACAATAATCAAGGCGTGATGTCACCAGTGTGATTATGGCACTCTTGGTTGTATCAGTATTGAGAAATTGTCTTGTTTTTCCAATGTTTCCAAGTTGATATATTGCAGACGTGATAAATTTTGGCACATGTGCAGACATATTCATGTCTAGATCAAAACATCACCTAGATTACCGACTGGTTCATTACAAACTGGTATTATTACACCACGACTTATGGTAATACTAGGGATACAATTGTTCGCCCGCATCTGTGGGATGTCCATAATCAGGACCTCTGCTTTGTCCGCAATCCGTTTGAGTTTATTTTGAGACATCAATACTTCTCCAGCACGGCCTGAGTTTCATTTATATCTATGACAATGACCGTGACGTCCTTCAACATACCTTCACCGTTAATGTTGAGGTTTCGATGTGCTATAGAGAATGGGTTGAGACACAAGGTCAGCTATAATCTAGAGAACCTGCTTTTTATTTGGAAGAAAATCAACCGATTATGTAATAACTGATTGATTGTATGATAACATTACCGCTGATGCATGTTTTTTTTCTTGAAACATCTTTACTTTTCCTAAAGCCCTTATAGGTTGACAAAATAAATCAAATAATACATGCCATCAAATATGAATGGCATAGTAGATCACGTGACCTGAAACCCGAGAAAAAGTGTATGATAATTTTGTGTGGTTTGTGTAAATTGCTTAGAATAGAGAATACATTTAAGGGAATGTGAGAATTGTCCGAGTTACAACATTTGTGGTAAATTTGTACTAAATATGTGGGGTTTACTACATTTGTGGTAAAATGTTACTACATTTGTTGGGCTCACTACAATTATGATAAGTTACTGCACTTGTGGTTGCAACACGGTGTGTAAATGAAATGCGTCGTATCTTTTCAGAGGCGTGCCAACTTCAAAGCGCTTATGTTCGGCATCTTACCGTACTCTAAGGGAATTCGGATGTTCTATGAAAGCGTGAAAGATTGTTGCTGTAGTTACAAACTGAATTTTCAGCTATATGTATGTCTTTCAAGTAATGCATTAATATAAACAGAATATTTTTGGTGTATGCATATTTTATTTATTTATGTAACCCTCTGAATGCCGCCTGACAGCGGTGTATAGAGATGTCTTCATGAAGGATATTGTTCCAGTTTTCAGTTTCTTTAACCAAGATATTATAATCTTTAGAAAGTAGTTTATTATAGATAGATGAACACCACTTTGTGTCAGAATAGATTCATAGTTATGAATATTGTCGTAAGAGGAAACTAGATAGGTTTACAGAAATATCAGATATTTAAAAGAATCTTTGAAAATGATGAGAATAGCTAGATAGTGGATATGATTATTTCGGGGGAAATAAAAACAATTTATCAAAATAAACCGGGAAAAATGTTGAAACAGATGAAATCAACATATATATATATATATATATATATATATATATATATATATATATATATATATATATATATATATATATATATATATATATATATATATATATATATATATATCAAGAAATCATTCTTTTGTCAGGTGGCTGTGTTAATGTCTCTAGCTATGTATGCTGAAGTTCCAAACAGTCCTCTATGTTCTGCACATGTAAATCAGGTCCTGTGATCGTCAAAGCATAGCATCTTCAAGATAAATGCCATTATGTCTCGAATTATCATGTGCTTTTAATGAAAGATATTTTACTTAACGGTTTTATACTGAGCCAACCGATTACAGGTCAAATACCTAGATGAACAATCACTTGATTGCGTGACCTTTAGTGAACGAAAGATAGAACTGAAATAAACCTATTACAGAATGAAATATTTCGCTGAACAAAAAAATGCTTAAGGTTTCTTTTGTATTGAATAACAACACTTTAATCACCAACTCTGTTCTCTGAAAGATACTGAGTGAATAAGAAAACTAAAAAATATTTTACTGAATGACAACTATTCTGAACTGAAAAATATATTCAAAAATATATACACCCATGAGCCTGTGATAGACTAGTGATGATGTGCTAATAATGACAAAAGATATTGGTGCAGAGACAACAACGATAGTTAGTTGCAGGAACATTTCATGTTTTATTTCAGTTTACTTCCCAAGATGGAGTAATGAAGCGTCAAAGACAAGACGTGATAGTTAGACGCAGGGCATCTAGGTATAAAGCATGGCAGACCTTACAGAGAATGGGCGTAGGTAGATCATCTCAGTGTCTGATGGAGGAGGGCTTTCCTGAGGCTGCAAATGGCAAATTATTTGAGTAAGATTTAGGATTAGGAAAACAATCTTGATCCACAGCAGCATACTTTGGCTTCATGGGAGAATAGTGATTGCTTTGGTAGAGAACACAAAGGGCTTAGGATTAAGATAACAATCCTGATCCACAGTAGCATAGTGATTGTGTCCATTTAGAAAAATTGAGGTGTCTCAGAGAACCAACCATTACGTCTGTTTCAGTCAATTACAGGAAGAATGCTGCTGTTTCAGCCAATCACGGGCAGAATGCTACTGTTTTAGCCAATTACATGCAGAATGCTGCTGTTTCAGCCAATCACTGGCAGAATGCTACTGTTTTAGCCAATTACATGCAGGATGCTGCTATTTCAGCCAATCACTGACAGGATGCTGCTGTTCTAGCCAATCTCAAACAGAATATTCTGCTGTCTCGGCCAATCACGGGCAGAATGCCACTGTTTTAGCCAATTACATTCAGGATGCTGCTATTTCAGCCAAACACTGACAGGATGCTGCTGTTCTAGCTAATCTCAGACGGAATATTCTGCTGTCTCAGCCAATCACGGGCAGATTGCTACTGTTTTAGCCAATTACATGCAGGATGCTGCTGTTTTAGCCAATCACTGACAGGATGCTGCTGTTTCAGTCAATTACAGACAGAATAGTCTGCTGTCTCAGCCAATTACAGGCAGAATGCTGCTGTTTCAGTCAATTACAGGCAGAATGATGCTGTTTCAGTCAATAAAGGACATAATGTTGCTGTTCAGTCAATCTTAGGCAGAATGCTGCTGTTTCATCAATCACTGGCAGGATGTTGCTGTTCTAGCCAACCACAGGCAGAATATTCTGCTGTTTCAGCCAATCACTGGCAGAATGCTGCTGTTTCAGCCAATCACTGGCAGGATGCTGCTGTTCTAGCCAACCACAGGCAGAATATTCTGCTGTTTCAGCCAATCACAGTCAGAATGATGCTGTTCTAGCCAATCTCAGACAGAAGTCTGCTGTCTCAGCCGCCAATCACTGGCAGAATGCTGCTGTTTCAGCCAATTACTGAATATCACTGTCTCAGCCAATCACAGGCACAATGCTGCTTTTCCTGTCCTCTGTTGTTTCCGAAGTATTAGAGCAAATTTAGTCTTGGGATATATTAAGGAAGATAGTGTGATAGAAAGAATTTTTTGCAAGTGGTCAGCATTTTAGAGAGATCTCTCTTCAATGAAAGCTCCTGACTAGCCCGTGCTGATGTTCCTCAATCCCAGATACTTGTGAAAAAAACTGGTAAGAGGAGCCAATAGACCAAAATCATCATGAAAACCCAGAAGAAATTTAAATCTTATAATAACTAGTTCTAGGCACCCGACCCCATTACCTTGATTGACTGCTGTCTTACTTGTAGACCTCCAACTTCACAGGCACACAAACCCACTATATATGTGTGTATGTATGTTTATATATACACACACACACATATATATATATATATATATATATATATATATATATATATATATATATATATATATATATATATATATATATATATATATATATATATATATATATATATATATATATAATTGTATATGCACACCTACCCCTGACACACATCTAAAGAAACAGAGCGAAGAACTCAACAACTACAGTTTGGATCTACAAGACCTATTCTGCAGGACTGCCCTATCTCTTGGTTTCGATCTTCTAATTAGTTACTGTATATTCTTATACATTTCATGATTGACAGATCATATTTCATTATATAGTTTTTTTTTACATACCCATAACATCTCTTTCTCTTCAAATATTGATAATGTGTTAATTCAATGTTTAATCGAGCATAGTTTATTACTTACTAACTGCAGCTGTAACAGAGATTTTTGTTGCTATTGAACTGGATCACTGAATAGGCGTTGGATGCATTTACATAATGTGGCCTTTCCATATGTATCAACCTATCTGCAAAAGCACATTTAGGTAGACAACGTTCTAGAAAACTGTACCTATGTTTAAAGGTTCTTAAATGTAGTCAAAATGCTAAAGAAAGTTATTGGCAAAGGGCGGAGAATTCAGAGCATTCCAAACTTTAATGATCCAAACAATTTGCACTATACAAGCATTACGATGGCAGGAAACAATACAAGCATGTTACCGTAGCTTTAGAAGAACCGTCTTAATAACATATATAATATAAGCTTAAGCTATGCTAGACCTACATAGAATACATGTATGTTCACTTTCTCAATGTCTCCCCTGGGTACACAGACTGAAGTGTTCCTATGTACTGTTATCGCCAAGGAAACTGTCTACTGCAGTTTCAAGAGGACCTGTGTCCCAGCCCGTCTCACGAAGATCCAGAACGATGCTCGGTCCAGCTCCTACTTCTCGGAAGGTATGTTCAGAGCGCTCCTTGCTGAGACCAACAGCCATCACCTGAAGATGTATCATAAAACATGGGTAACTTATTTGAATTCAGAGTGTCTCCACTGCAATTATGGCAATACCTGGATATCATTAGTAAATTATTCAGTGTCCTCATCAGAAAAAAGGCCAAGAGTAATAGTCTGCCATATCACTTAGAATAGTCTAAAGAAACTACAAAAAGAAAGGAGCAGGTTCCAAAAAACATTGTTAACAAGGATTTGTCTGGAAAATAGGAAAGTCATTGACCAATGCCCTTAAAGGACAAAGGCCCAAAATGAGTTAATGATGAACTCTGATTATTTATTTAGATATCAGATCAATCATAATTGGTGTATTACAGCTGTTTTAGTACATAAAACAGAGGGGGAGAACTGTTCACTCTTTCAGATAGCATCAACCTATACTATCCATTCATTCCCAACTTAAGCTATTTACAAATACTCTTAATCTATTCAAATTCCTTGATAATAGTTTTGACATTTCTAAGACAGGCGCAATTGACTCTTGGTGTCCTCTCCGTGTGCTAACTACAAAGAGGATATTTAATTTGTTGCATGGGGTCTGTTATATATTTAAAAAAACAAGTCATGGATTTTAGATCACTGTGATGCCTACCTTGTAGCGCAAATCATGAAGATTTTGGAGGCTCTTGCTCAATGTTGCATGGTTCAGTGTTACGATGTAATCAGACACGACTATCAAACCCTTAACATCACCATCACAATTCAGGCCACTCGCCACATAGGTGAAGACCGCCGACAAGTCAGTCAGTCTACCAGTATCTGAACAAGAAAAACAAAGAAACGTACACAAAGTGACAGGTGCTACTCCTTCTGATTGTAGTCTATACCCGGAACCATAATAACCTATAGGGACAAGAAGCAGAAGTCTCATCTGGGCCATAAATATCTTAAGACGTTCGTCACTACCCATTAGGGGGTGATGAGGGACATTTATTGCTTAATCACCAAAATATGCAATAGCTAGGGCTATAATGTACGTGGCCATGCAATTGGGAAAAGACAGCGGAACTTTCAGAATTGCTAATCGCATAAACAAACACTTCCTTAACCCCTGCTGTGAAATTTTCTTTTGTAAAAATTGTGAAATTCCCCATTAAACAAAAATAAATATGCTGTATTGTTATAACAGGGACGCTCCATACATACCTTTTAGATATGGTATCACATGTAGTGCTGTACTTAACATATCTTACAAGTAAATAGATATCATACATTTGACCACAAAAAATACAGCTTCTTTTTTAATTTGCTCCAAGAATTTCTTATATAGTAAAACGATAACGGTGCCATTCAAGACAACTTCCCCTTTAAGATGTTACTACCTTCCTCACTGTACTCTATATATTGAACAACTTCAAAGAAATAAAACATATTTAAACATCCCGTTTGAATCCAGGTCTATAAAAGATAAGTGTTAGTAGCAACATAAGTATTGCATTGTGGACCTGATCGGAGGTGATACTTGGACAACCACGCCATTGGTGCTTATTCCAGTAATTAGCAGGCGACCAACCACCCAGCCTCCAGCTTCAACCAAACCCTTGAAATAAAATGAAATTTATATTGTACATATAATTTAGGGGAAAATTAACTCCTTACCTTTATTCCTTACATCCTCTTTAATAGCATTCCATTTTCGTTTTTCTTCAGCCAGGAACTGTCCCTTCGTAGTGTACCTGTTTGTTTTGATCACCTTGGTTTCGTTTACGAGCACACCCTCGTTGAATGGGAAGTAGTTGAGCTCCAGGTGGTAGCGGCTGAGACGGTCAGTTCTGGTCAAGGCTTCGCCCAGCGCATGCAGGAAATCAGCCTCCTCATTCTTAGCAGCGCTCTCGTCAATGCTCTCTGAAAGAAACAAAACAAAACATAAGATATCAGTGAGTGCAATGGAAGATCTAAATGCTTTATTTTTCTAAGCTCTGGTTACATTCAGGTACTGATTTTCGTACTACCCTTAATGTTCCTTATAGGTGCTGTTCGCATACCACAAAACTGTATGAAATCAAAGAATATGATTAACCCAGAAGAAAAGTTGTCGACATGATTTTGGCTTGTTCATGTTTGAACGTTTTGAAAGACTAAGTCTGTGCAGGAAGGACTGAGTATCAGTAAAAAGAAAACATGAACTCACCTGACAAATCTACGGCCACTGCGATACATGCTGTCTTTTTCACTGGATTTCAAAAGAGAGGATTATTGTATATGCACTTTATTTATTTTCAAGAATTCCAATCCTAGAAACCTTACTTTGATAGGAATTCAACATATTCACAACTCCTTATTATTGAAATATAAGATGAACCCCAAACCCATAACTTATTTTCCATCAGCAGCCTCCATGTAAAAGGCAGCGGCAGAGCAAATGAATACATGCATGTCCTAAAAACTATGTTAGCTGGCTTCCGACCAAAACAAAGTCAGAAGCATTTGGCTTGAATCTGGATGCGTGCAAAGAGTTGGGAAGCACATTTCCCTTTCTAATTAGTCACCGACTATTGCCGTCAAATCCAAAGACAGCGCCGTTTAAATTAGACTATATCAGACTTTTCACTTACAACCGGTGATCAAGTTGGATAAGTTGTAAATGGCCACAATATTGGTTTTGTAAAAGCCGGAATATTTACGGAATGACCATTTCAAATTTGGAATAACGCAAAAGCAACAAGTATAGTATAATCCTAAATAGTATGTATTGTTTCTATGATGAAAATGCAGAATATTTGCTGGAGTAAGGCATACCATAATGACACTTTTTTAACAAAGAAGCCAAAATTCGATTTCCATTTATGGTTTTTATGCGTAACCATCTATGCTAACAAAATTAGAGGATGGCATTGAGCCTTACATGTGCTACACCGAGCATAAGCAATAAAATATCGTTGCATATACTAAGGTTCAATATTATTGAACTAGATAGCAACCAGCTTGTACGGGTACCGTGATAGAAATAGTTCAGCATCATCGTACTGGTTCCTAAAAAAGCATTGCTTATGCAGCACTTGGAATTTCGTTTTACGTCACATTTTATGACAAATGTGGCTAATTCGTGACTTGCCAGTTGTACGTAGTGGAGGAAACCAGAGTACCTGGCGAAAACCACTGCCTAGCCCCAAGTTACTGGCAACTATCTCACCTGACTAGGCTGGGATTTGATACCAGGCAGTGGTTAGAGACAGCTCATAAAAAACATGCCTTCCTCATACAATCCAGATAGGGCCCCGCGTGCGTTGAAAGAGGTAGTGGGAGGACAGTACAATTACAGAATGAGTAGAAAATGTCAGTGTAGTAAGGATCTGTGAGTGGCTGGCGCACGGATCCAAGCCCATAATACAGGTGGAAGGTGCATGAATAGGGCACATGGTGACGTGTGAAAGGGCAGATAGAAGGTGAATGGGTGGAAGTAATAGTCATGTGCAGCAAGTGTGCATGCAAGTGACAATACCAACATATTAGGAAACTTAATTAAGGGACATTTCCTTCATCAACATATATGAATTAATACTTACACCCATTTAACTATATATTTTCTTGAAGAAATTCTCAACTTTATCACTTTAGATAATCTTTCTGTTGAAAACAACAAGCTGACCACTTCACAGATCTTATACATGTATTCTATGTGAAGGTTAGGCAATACTTGCACCCATTAAACTATATATTTTCTTGAAGAAATTCTCAACATTATCATTATCACTTTATTTAATTTTTCTGTTTACTTTATGTATCACAACTGTGGAAATGTTTATCATAATACAAAGATAAAAGATCGTTTTTAGTCAGGGCCCAACATAAAGTCATCAGCCCTTATAGCGAACGGCAATTCAGGCAGACCTCCTTTCTGCGATCAGCGGTATTCAGTTTAGTAAAAGTAAAAGTAAAAGTATAACTAAAATCAAGTAAACGTTACTTTGAGTAGTACACATTTCGAAGTGCCACCTGTAGCACTTGGCAGCTTAAAATAAACTGTAGAAAGTAGCGGTCTGATATAATCGATCCTGCGTCCCCTGAATTGCCAGACCAGTGCGCTTCTTATTAGGCCATTGCGCCTTATACGCTACTTGCCCACTTGAATGGAGAAACATATTCATGATTTTCCGTAACTCTATTTGGGATCGTGCCTAGCATTCCGAGAAAAATCTTGTTATTTACTACTTGGCCACTTTTTTTTAATTACCCCCCCAAATTTAGATTACGGTTCAAATATGAAGTTGATCTCCCCCCCCTTATCATTTCAACATGTGTTTCCATAATCATATACCGCTGGCTAACTAAGACGGCAACAACCGGCAGATTGCTGGAATGTCGTTAGAAACCAATTACGAGCGCCAAAACAACTGAAAATTTGTTTTTGATCTACCAACCTAATCATGCAATAGTAATTCTAAATATACGCCTTCACATGTCGTTAACTCTGTGGCATCGTCGTCGAATTTTCCTCACTATAGGAACTTGCTCTGGAGAGGTTCAGATAACTAAACTTGCGTTATGCAATGGTGAGTGGGCCCGTACAAGACTTTGTAAGGGCCCATTTCTGGCTCATATAGAGAGACATCTGATGACCTTTCTAACAACTAAGTGTACTGTATGCCTGTTATTGTTTTCATAAAAAGCCACATCATTTCAAATTCATAGTTTTCATCAGAACTAAATTTAAAACCAAAACTAAATGATATGTTTCTAAAAAATATGAAAGTGATCAATTTGTGATATAAAGGCATTGAAAACAAATTTTGCTGCAGCGCTCAAAATATTTGAAATTACGGGTTCAAAATTATTAGGCTGTGATAGCCATGTCATATGCTGTGACATGCCTGTACAAGTATGTAAAAAATAACAATTTTGGCTTCATTGTGACTATGACCATACAAGAATGTACTATCATCATGACAATCATCTATCTACTTGCCCGTAGAGCTTTGGCTTGAAAATGATCGTATGATGTTACTGTCACCTTGTCGACTATGCCTACCCTACCCTACTATGCCTTTGAGTGCCTGCTCGGCTTTGCCTTAAAACTAACAGTTTTTAACTATGTTAACTACACCGCTCTTTGATGAGATAAAGTGCATTTTCCATTCTCTACAATACAGTAATAAATGTGCTACTATTGAGTACTTCTTCTACTACTACAATGCTACTACTGATACAACTACATCTACTACTACTACTACTACTACTACTACTACTACTACTACTACTACTACTACAATACTAAGCTTATACTACTACTACAACAACTGCTGCGACGGCTACCCCTACTACTACTACTACTACTACTACTACTACTACTGCGGCTGCTGCGACTGCTACCCCTACTACTACTACTACTACTACTACTACTACTACTACTACTGCTGCTGCGGCTGCTACCCCTACTGTTACTACTACTACTACAGCTGCTGCGGCTGCTGCTACCCCTATTTTTACTACTACTACTACTACTACTACTACTACAACTACTTCTACTACTACTACTACTACTGCTGCTGCTGCTGCTGCAATTGCTGATACGCACCACATGCCGCCACACAGCTTCCGTTATGTTGGAACTCTCCGTCTGGGCAGACACAGCGCTCACGATCTGAGAGATGGCACTCGTCTTCTGCAAACTGGTTCTCACAGGTGGTGGGACAGGCATTAGTACTTGCTTTATATGTCATTCCAGCCGGACACGTGATGTCTGGAAAGAGCAATAACACATATAAATGCTGCTCCTGTAGTTTCAGCGTTATATGATCACTATTAATCTGATACCTGTGAGCTGTGCTATTACATACTATTAAACTGCATTTTAAAAGCAATATGTTATGTCTATGGACAGGAATGCTTTACACAAATAATCAAATACATTTACTCTATTAACAAATCATTTGACAATATTCTATTGTTTATGTATGCCATGATAGCCATATACCGCATGCTGAGAGAGATCTCCAGGGCTGGGGAGGGAAGCCTCTCTCGCCACAGTCCACAGCCAGGTCTGCCAGGTAGCTACACGCAAGCACTCTGCCCTCCTCCAGCGTGTCCTGGTAGGCGCACATGTCATATTCACAGGCCTTGTATATGTTGGCGGTGTTGATGAAGCCACTGGCCAGGCAGCTGATGAAGGGCCCAGTGGCATCAGTGAGTAGACCGCAGTAGGTGCTGCTTTTCACCAGCTCCTTTGTCTCGTTCCTGCACGCTGGGGCGGAGACTGATGCTGAAGGGTTGCTGTTCGAGGGAAGCACAATATAAAG
Organism: Maea johnstoni; assembly: GCA_963942565.1. Taxonomy (NCBI): domain Eukaryota; kingdom Metazoa; phylum Annelida; class Polychaeta; order Spionida; family Magelonidae; genus Maea; species Maea johnstoni. The sequence goes on along the minus strand of OZ012689.1, from coordinate 48,787,172 downwards.
TTGTTTTAAAAGAACATGATGGGGAGCATACCAATGATGGAGATAATGAGGATTTTACAGATAATGATGACAAAAACCTTTTGGGGATTTGTCATATTGAAGAGGATAGCTTTCATATATATGGACAACACAAGAAGCATGAACAATGATATAAAACCAGCAAAATTCAACCTAAGTATTCCCCATTAGCAGGCAACACGCAATATTAAGTAAAAAGTGATTGTTGCTGGAGGCTTTGAATTGTATGGATATGGATTTGGAATCATGATCATTGTCATTTGATCAGCCATAGTTAAGCTTAAGCGTGACAAGCCAGGTGTAAGTGGTGGAGGAGTTCCCAGCAATTCCAGATACACCAGCCAGGATTTGAACCCAGGCAGTGGTGAATGACAGCAAGCAATTAGTGGTGGCACCTAAGACCACTAAACCATCAGGGAAACCCCTATCCTGAATGAATGAATGAATAAGGGGATTTAGGCACATTGGTACGCAAAGGGCACTAAGTGCCATAACAAATTCCAAAAATGGTCCTTGTCATTGTTGAAACACGATGTCACACCATTATTTACACTGGACAAGTAATAAACACTTTCCTTGCATGCTTTTATATGGAGTGGAAGGCAATTATTTGAAAATGATTGAAATGTTTGAACTCATTTGAAACTATTCATGTCATCATCGTCAGTCTAGCATTGCTGCCAATGTATTTTATGCAAACGGACCCAATTGACAAGGAAACCATTTGAACTCATATGGCATATTTTGTAGTTGACTTTTATCAGATATCCTCTGTAGGTTAACATTTCAGAGGGTCATATATATATATATATATATATATATATATATATATATATATATATATATATATATATATATATATATATATATATATATATATTTATATATATATATTTATATATATATATATGTGTGTGTATATGCATGTATATAAATGTGTGTGTGTGAGTGTGTGTCTGTGTGTATATACATATGTATGTATCTATTGAAAGATAAATATCCCTCATTTACTAATTCAAAAAATATGTAAAGTTACCTTCTTTTCTTTCGCTTAGCTAATTCCCAACTTTCACCAATAAGATCATACATGTTTTCCTCAGATGAAACGTCAATACCATCGCTTGTGACCAAATCATTATTCTCATCACCATCACAATTTCCAAATATTCCTTCCACCTCACCAGCATAGTTGTGGGAAATTGTAACTGATGCTACATACGAGTCTGCATTACTCAAACTCGCAATCAAAACCATGCCTGTTACATCTGAATCTGTTTCTAGGTATATTGACATCCCTGCTTCATAGATTTGGAACTGTGGGGGAAATGCGTAGCTTGCTGGGTCAATGACTACATCGTCAATCTGAAGATAAGGAAAACTGTTTTACTGAAAGATTCTGTAAAGGATAACCAAGTGGTCACGTGAAACAAGTAATTCTGATAAATTTCACTGGCAGTAAAACTCACCTTCACCTCATAGGAATATTCACCCTGACGTTCAATGTGTACTGTCTGGCCATACAGACTGACTACCATGGATTTGACAACCGTATATCGGGTCACACTCCATGGAGGATATTCGCCTGTTGCAGAGATCTTGAAAGGTGGCATTGATGAACCAGTTTTGGTTTGAGCAAGAACGTATTTATTGTATCCTTGGAAGGGAATCCACGCGTCATCAAAGGTAAAGTGCTGTGGGTCTCCATTTGCTTTTGCAGTATGTTTCCCTGGAAAGTGGAGAAACTTTATTTACTCAAAACTCAATCTTGGTTCTTTTTCTTGTTTTTTCTTGGGTTATCCCTCGCATTTCTTGAATAAATGTGCAATGGCATTTTATACATATGACATGATCACAACAGCTATGTGACAACCAAAATGGCAAAAAACATTTGTATTATGATCAGATAAGACCACAACGCTATCATTCATAGCTGCTGTCCAGCAGGTGTATGACCACTGCATAAACAATGTAAATTGCACAACACGTCCCTACAGCATTTAATCTACAAACATATCATATGGTATATACCGTTACCGGAGAAAATAAACGACAGATGTACGGGTGGTTAAAGTTCAATTAGAAGATGAACGAATGAAGGGAAGGAACAGTCGACTATATGTATATAAAGATGGCGGAAGGTGGGGTTTAAAATCAGGATACACGATTGATAGTTATAGCTATAAGCGAGGCTGGCTAAGAAAATGGGTGAATGAAGCAAGGTATCGTATAGGTAGATGGATGGCCTGATTTAAATAAAAGAAGCTAATGTATATAAGGAATGAGGAATGCATTGAAACCAACATGGCGAATGGAAAGATGGAAGGAATGGGTTTTTACACCACTTTCAACACCTTAGGTTACATCGCGACTGAACCTTGAACTGGAATGAAATTCTTTCTCTTCACGAATAGTTCCAGGTTACTTTCAGTTGCAGATGGACCATAGACAGCCCTCCACAATGCTGTACATTTATGTCGTGACCATGCCAATTCACTGATGGGAATCTAGCGGAGACTCTAACCTTTGATCATCGCAAGGGGCACATCTTACAGTGTGCTATATCAGTAATCACCTCCCGGGAAACCCTTAGCTGATGTGGCACCCTGATGGCCTTATAAAATAAGGGGGATGTGTTGATATGTCGATGGATACCCTGCATCTAGAATATCCCTTGGTGTTCTTTGGATCTGGAGGCTCTACTCTTACTTTCCCTATTTTTCTTCTTTCACCTGAAATGATTATAAAAAAATGACAAAGGGCCACTTTTTGCTAATATTTTATGGCACTAAATGACCTTTGTGTGTCGATGTGCCTTTAAACACTTATTCATTCATTCATTCTAACCTAGGATACGAACTCACGCTTGGGAGCCAGGAATTGCAACCACTAGGCCACTGCGGACCCCTCTAGATGGTGGACTTGATGATATCGACATTCATGTACAACTAGTATTAGACATTCAAGACCTTCATGTGATGTTGAAAATCCCGATGTAATGAACATAGGGTGGGTGACAGCTTACATATTGGTCCAGATATTTACCAAAGCATCAGACGATGGTACCCATTGATACATTATCATAGATATAAAGCTCCAAAGTATCAAATCATATTAAGGTCATGTTTGGGAATCATTAATGTGAGATTACAGTTTGAGTTGAATGCAACGCTTGGGAAAGCGTTTTATGTATAATAGTATTCATCTTATCTGTAGTAGTAGAATTTGGAACATTGCGGCTAATTCTTGACTAGCCAGCTGTAACTGGTGGAGGAAACAGGAGTACCCGGCGAAAACAACCGCTTAACCCCAAGTCACTGGTAACCTCCTCATATGCCCCGGGTGGGATTCAAACCTAGGCAGTGTTTATAGATAGCTTGCAGTCAGTGACACAACTTAGACCACACGGCCACCAAGGAATTCCCTCCCAAGTGGTAGAAAAATATGGTGGGCATACAAAGACGTTCAACAAGAGAGAGAGAGAGAGAGAGAGAGAGAGAGAGAGAGAGAGAGAGAGAGAGAGAGAGAGAGAGAGAGAGACCTGTATCCCGTTCAAGAATATGTTGTTGGTACATTAAAACAATGTTATCTTATTTTGTTTAAACTTATTACTACGTTATTTGTGTAATGCCATAAAAGAGAAAGTGTGAAGGTTATCTTAAGCTAACACCTACTGTATCGACAGTCTCTGCCTGCATACGGTGAAGGACATTTGCATACGTAACGCACTCCCCGAGATGACAACTGGGCCTTACAAATCCCACCATTCTGGCAGGGGTTTGGATTGCAAACTGAAATTGACAAAACACAGAATACAAAAACACTTGGAAATTGATACAAACTACCTACGACAGGGATCAGGATATCTTGACTGCTAATTGAGATTCCAGTCATATCAAGTTAGAGTAAGCAAACATAGTTCATCTAAAAACAAAAAGGCTATCAAAATAAGCTTGCTTGCATTATAAATCAGTAACACAACAGTTGTATTATAATGGATCTTCCTTCAATGCACTGCATGCAAAAGTTATTGTTTAGAGGTGGGATTTTCATTTATTCCCGCCATTCTTGACACCTTGATATTAAACTATGAGTAGCCAGTAGTTTATGTACAGCCGGGGAAAACCATTGACTTGTAGCAAAAAGATACTGAAGAAATGCACTAACACAGCAATATCGTGAAGAAGGTATTTCGTTTCTTACCACAATCTGTGTAGGGTACGCATGTTCCGCCTTTTAAGATTGTCCTTAAAGGACACACACATCCTTCAGCCTGAGGACGGTTGCACTCATTTTCAGCATTAGGGTTTTCACAGGTAGCAGGACAAGGGGATGTTTGGGACCTGTAGACCAGTCCGTCCTTACACTGAAGGGCTGCAATGGAATTAGGGTAAATGGACAACCATTGAGGTGTGTCCTACTTTATTAGATTGACACTTCCTACTTCGTAAAGTGGGCATAATATTGAGTCAATACAGCATACCTTTTCTAAAGATCTTGGGTATCGACCATTTGCATGATATCCTTGGGGCCATGCTACTTTTTGGACAAATAACGTATTTCTGAACATTGGCAAGATAAATGATAAGTCTCTGAATATTCCCTGCAAAAAGTAACAAATAGATAATCTGTCTTGGATTTATTCTCTAATGTAAAGTGCCAGGAAATGGCTGAAAATGCATTTAGAAGTGTCTAGACCCCTAGAGCTTCTGGGCAGATTCGGTGGGCCCCAGACACACAACCGCTAAAGGCATTTTGGCTCGCATACCTGGCGTCCCAAAAACATTCAGCTCGGGTAAAAAAAGACCCCACTTTTAAAATTCCTGGCTAGGCCAAGGGGTAGTCGCTTTTAAACTGACTTTTGCTGATTTTGCATAGATTAGGTCACTTCTGAAAAATCGCCCCTGCTAAGCCATATCGTTAACAAAAGACAATAATATATATTCGTTGAATAATAGCATCCATAACGAGATTACAAAGTTAAAATTCTAAAGATCATTCATAAATTCAAAATAATCATTCAAAAAAACCAATGAATAATCAGTCTTAAACGCTCTGGAAAAAATAATCTGTATGTGAAAATCTGAAAAATAAATCGTATGTGTCTAAAGAAATTGGAATAAACATTGACCTGCCTTTAAAATGTGTTCATGCCCCCCTCCTCCTCACCAGGATATCAAATAGTAGATGCCTTACTATAGAACACAACATCTCTATATCTGTCCTATTATTACTGGGTGGGTTTGAAGTCGAGACCTTAAGACTGTAGTCTATGTAGTTACGTGGTGAATATATGTGTGTTAACTTTGTACATACCAGTACATAGACAAGCCTGCACGTATACACGTATAGCACATGCACCCATACTTATACTTACCGTTTATTCCTTAATGTGTGTGCATTAATAAAGTGAAATGAAACGAATATTATTTTTCATGAATGGTGCATTATTAGGATGCAATTATCGTAGAGAATATCCTCATCCCTGTACTTTAATCGTCCAGGACATGCATTTGAACAGGTGGATCTTTGACCATTTCATATTACACGATCTCATTAAGATAAGATACAGTGTTCAACATTCCACACGTGCAAACTGTTTAGGCAATCAATAGAGAAGCAGATTATTAGTTATCCTCTTTGTAAAAAAGGGATACGGCCTGGTGTCTGCGAGACCCCAGCCATGTGTGACCTGTAAACTTGAGGTAAAACCTCTAGTTACCATGACGATGGTGGAAATTACAGTTATGGGACTACTAACATTCACAATTAGTGAAAAGCAATGTTAGTACCCCGATACCTTCCTTCCAGTACAACAATGAAATTGACCAATCAGCTGGTAGTATCAAAATGGAACTTAAAGGTCGCAGCCTCGTTTTGGATCTTAGCAAAGCAAAATTAAGACGATGGCCACATTGCTCTTCACGCCGCCGATAAAAATTGCTTTGTTATTTGCATTTGAAACACTATTTGCACATTATAGTTTGCCAATATGGCATATATATGGAAATAAAGATTGCAGAAAGTAATTAAGATGGATTTAGGTTAGTATATCGCAGATCTAAATGAGAATTCCTCTGGCGTGCCGTGAGCTCTGCGTTAAGCGACAGGAAGTAATTAAAATGGATTAAGGTTTGTAATTCAAGTGGGAAATCCTTGCCGTTCCCACTGCGTCAGGCGAGTCAGATGTTGGCAAAATGAACCTAGAGCTAATTGTGCTTATCATAATTCAGAATTGAATTTATGTCGGATAAGGGGGAGTCAATGATAAATTCGTTACCCTCTTTGTATGAAAGGGATACGGCCTAGTGTCCGCATTCAACCAGACATATCACTCGGCCTCCGGCCTCGTGCGATATGGCTGGCTTCTTGCAGACACCAGGCTGCATCCCTTTTTTACTAAGAGGATAACTAATATAATCATCAGCGCCACTCTGATACTAGCAGCTGATTGGTCAATATCTTTGTTGTATTGGACTTTATTACAATACTGACATTGTTTTTCATTAATTGTCAATATTAGTATTTACGTTTCTCCGCCGTCGCCATGGTTACTGGTTTTTAATATCTCTGCAAACGCTGGCAACGCCCCCTATAAATTGATTTTTGCCGTTTAAAACACTTTTTGCGCATGATGGTCTGCTGAAATGGTGTATACAGGCAGGATGCCATAGGTCGTAACGATCTCGTAGTATTACAAACTCGTTACGTGCTCAGGATAATTTTGTATAAACGGGCACGCTTTACGATCATCGTATTCATATGTATGTTACGAGCTCGTGAATTAAATAAAGATGGCAGAAAAAAAATTAAATGGATACAGGTTGGTACGTCGCAGATTCAAAAGTGAAATCCGTGCGGTTAGCTCTGCGTCAGGCGAGTCTAACGAAACTATTTGGTGCAAATGGGGGGGGGGGGGGGGGGGGGGGGGGGGGTGCCGGACCTTCATTCTTTAAGTTAGACTTCCATGTAAAGATCGACCAATAGTTTGGTCAATGTACAAGAAAACTCCTGTAAACTATATATTTTATGAAAGCTGAGACGTTGAAGAGGTCGAATATTATAATCTCTTTGTGTGACAACTTTGCAATTTCCGGGGATGGGGCCGAAAGGCAGATATGCGGATTTCCACTACATATGTTATTGCAAACCACCTCCCGCCTACAATAAAGGTGCTACAGAGTTGATGTTTATATATTCCATTGAAACATCCTTGGGAATGTAGTACTCTTTTATAGTGAGAAATCTTTACCATTCAATCTGCGTCAGGCGAGTCTTATGTCTGCAGAATGAACCTAGAGGTTCTACTCTCGACGTCAGAAAGGTTCACAATAATTTTGCCAATATATGAAGCCCGTCAGGATCAATGAGTCAAGACAACCTACCGGCTCCACAAATGTCGCATGGAGTAGGACAGCCAGCAAAATCTTGTTGGTAGCTTTGATGTTGTTCAGTTGTAAGACAACCATCGGGAGGACATCCTGGCAATTCTAAGTGTTCACAATCAGATAGTTCTCCAGTCCGACCGCAGGTACACTGTTGTGTGCAGTCAGCAGACACAACTATGTCTCTGTAGCTGTAAAGCACACCTAAGTAAGTGCAACCTATAAGTTTTAAAAATTGAAAATTTGATTTGAGCTGTAGTGGCAGATATACCGTATACCATGTTAATTTTGCGCATAGAAAATAATGCAAATATGCCCCCTGGTTGTAAGCGGAGGAACTGAAACCTGTAACTTCTCTTTGACCATGCCCTGTAGCAACCAGGACATGCATTTGAACAGACGAATCCTTGACCGTATCGTATAAGATACAGTGTTCAACATTACATACATGAAAACCGTTTTGACAACCAATAGAGAAGTAGATAGTATGTTTAAAAGTGTGACACCTTAAGACAATGTGCTTGGATAGAGGAAACATAAAGTAGACTGAGAAAAAGTCAATATGGCTGATCTCTGCGAGGAACATAATGGACACGTACGTCCATAATATATGTGCCAGAGTAATGGGCTCAAATATAACATTCTTTTGCGAACGATGTATCGGTATTAAAATGCGGCTTCTTTTCGAGGACAATTAGTTGCGGATTCAGTGGCACAGACTGACGTAGAAGCCTGCAACTACCTTGTTTACTTTCGGCGTTAATTTTCTGATTTGTATCTTAAACTTTATTCATTAATTATATTACATATTTTATTTCCTTCACTTTGTTCGTAACTGATATGCTTTGACCTACTATTATCCAATGTATGAATGTGCATGCTATCTTTTTATGATTCTTAAAGAGATGATTTTCATTTGCATCTGTTATACATTAAATATTATGCAGAACCACAATATCTTATCAAAGAAGTATGTATTATGTAATGTACATTTACACCACTTTCTATACATCATGAAAACTGTCCTATGGGTATCAGAACTTCTAAAAAAATTCAAATTACCTCTTACATTGGAGAGGAACGCACGCTTTGATTTTATGTTGAGTTCAGTCAATAAATATACATATTGTGATCAGTGGCCAGTGTGTGTACCTGGCTCACTTGGAAGCCAGCTCAGCAACTTGCCATGGAGAGTTAGTTTGCCTCACATTGCCTCTGAGTTCAAACATTCCTAACTCCAGTTTATTGCCGTTGTTTACTGTATGATGTCTACTGGCCTTGTGCTACGTTAGATACGCGAGTATATAAAAGCATGCACTACAGTGACAACATTTTATTCCTGCACTAAATGCATGGGCAGCCCAGGCATAATACACGTCCCCACACTCTATTGCCTCACAGTTTCCTGGCCATGGATGTATGGATGACATCACAACTGAACGTAGCTTTGGTTTGCAAGATACGTGAGCCATTGTAGTGCTTGGCTTATTTTTGGACATGATATCCATGGGTGTGTGTACAACATATATTAAGTAGTTTAGGGGCGGTTTTTGCACTGAATCTTGGTTAGTTTCATGTGATATGTGTAAGAACTGCGAATGAAGGGAGGTATGTGAGAAACACATCGGTCCAGATGAGTTGAAAAAAACGTTTCTAATATTAAGTAATGAATTATGCTTTGAGAAGCAGCTGAGTCAGAATTGAATATAGGTACTGTAGAACAGGCAAAGTTCGCGAGTGCGGTTATTTCACGAATACGCAAACTAGTATAGCCCTCGCGAACTTATCGCACACAATCTATTGGGTGCTTAATTACGTTATCCACCACTGGAGGTGATGGCGCGTCTGTCGGGGAATTTCACCCCTAGACGGGCGTGGCTGAAACGAAGAAAAGTATGTCCAATAACTTCACAGAACCATTATAATATGATACATTGGTAACCTATGAATAAGTTTCCAATGTAATATATTACTATTTGCATACTTACCTGTCCGATTTTGGGGATACCTGTGCCATATTATGGTTTTTCTTACAAGAAGCAAGATGGCCGCCGTCATCGTACAATAGACGCTATCACGAAAGGAAGACGACAGTTGCGATGGATATAACTGATCAATTATCAACATACATATATGGGTATGTTGATAATTATCAGAATAAGATTGAAAAAATAATGAAGTTGTTTGTGCCGTGAATTGATTGTTTGCCAATTTACGGCAAGGATTATATTTGCAGTTGGCGAGTAAATACGGCTATAGCATGAAATTCGCCCCTAGCCGGTCCGAGGCTGAAACAAGGCTGTAGAACTTGCTTGCTTGCGAAATAAAGTACACGCAAAAAACTGAAAAATCGGCTTTTTGCGAAATTATTGTAGCGTGATATATACCTATTCTACAGTATTTCAATAAGCATTTGAATAACTGGATCTATTCTTGTTTATAAATAGTATAATTAGAAGATATTTTCAAAGCATCCAATCAGGCTAAGTAATGCCTTTATCTCTTACCTGGAGGGCATGGTCGACAAGGTCGTGGACAACCTGGAAACTCATTTGCATACTGAAGGTAATCCTCTTCAGAAAAACAGCCCTGTGGTGGACATGGAGGTAAAGTTAGCGTAGAACACTGTGACAGCTGTCCTGAGTTACACTTGCATATCTCTGTACAGTCACTATTGGGGAAGGAATCGCCATGTTGGAAAACGATTCCATTCATTTTGCATTCTAAAACAAAAATACGTTGCTTAAAAAAAACACTCTCATATCCAATCATTTGAGGATTTGACTTTGGAATTTTGCTTTTCATCACATTTATGCCAAATGTGGCTAATTCGTGACTAGCCAGTTGTATGTGGTGGGAGAAACCGGAGTACCCAGCGAGAACCACTGCCTAACCCCAAGTCACTGGCAACTTTCTCACATCCCCAGGCCGGGATTTCAAACCCAGGCAGTGGTGGGAGACAGCATGCAGTCAGTGACGGCGCCTTTGACCACACGGCCGTCAGAGCAGGCCCATCATTTTGAGGACACTGATGATCATGCAAAGCTAAAAGCTTACAACAACTAAATGTGTCAGCAGTATAGCCCTTTAAGTATGGAGTATACTTATAAGTATGCTATCACAAGAACAACTGGATTTATTGACAGTTATTAAGGAGATTGTTTACAGTTTTAGATGCATCATTATCAAATAATTTGTTTCCACATGGCCATATGTTAATATCTGGGGTTATTGCTAATGTTTCATAATTTCAAGGTACAACGCACTGCTTTATTTCTGGCTCAAACAAGGTATAGCCCCAATAAGTGTTAGATATAAAGTTGTTTAGTAATATGAGCACTACAATTGTAAAGGAGACACTCAACTGAACTAGATATTTGCATTTTCAATTTGCCTTTAGATAGATAGAATAATAGCTTAAGCGGTTTACCTCCACTAGGACAGGAAGAACAGCACCATCCTGGCTTTTTGACGGGGTTAGCACACACCCATAAGTGAGGCGCCAAGTCTTCAACACAGTCAGCTAAAACACTCTTCACCTGCCCATGAAGGCACCGGATCTCCTCACATGGATTAGATGTTGGAATAAATCCTCCATCATCTAAAAATGTACAAGTAAGAAGCTGGTAAACCAAAGTCACCTCCGAATACTCTATTCCTTTATGCACGCAGGATTCTACAATATCCAAGTAGAGATGTGCTCTGTTTATACCCATCTAACGAATAAATTATCCATCGGTACTTGACCAATAGGTCTATTTAAAAAGGCTATGCTGTGTATGGTGTATAGATAATGAGTAATTTTGCCATGAAAAAATTACCAAATTTGCAATGTTACCAATCTGTTGATTTAAATAGATGATGACTTTAGTGGCCACATACATTTTCGTGAGGGTAAAGTTTACGTTAACTGTTTAGATTTGAATTCATTTCTTTTAAATTGTACAAATGTGTTAGCAAGCTGCACTTACGATCAAAAAGTTATATTTAGCTTTAGTATAGAGCTTTTTGTAGTTTAAGCCTTTGAGTGCATGGACAACAGTTCCAATGAATATTTCACCTGTTTGACCTTTTATTTCAGCTTTCTAACGAATACGTCTGTGGTCTCCTTATTCCTGGAATAGCCCAAAGTAAAGTGAACACCTACAAGTAGTACAGCTGTCCCACAATCGATGCTTTCATAGAAATGAATTATCTAACAGGCGGTCAAAAAAAGTAAAATATTTTTCAATGGACGAGTCGCAAATAGGTATTTAGTCATAACATATATTAATGCTAACGAGTAATTTATAGGTTACATTTTATTTCCTAATACATTTTATTTTTACGAAGTGTGAACACCCCCTTATGCAAACAGTGAACACTTTTTTGGGGGAGAAACTGATCCTGAGAACCTCTTATAGTGAACACCTGGGTACAAGCAGGTTAAAGTCAATGACACCATGAGTAAGTGTTTCAGTTGTTTACACTAATTACTTCAATTTTAATTGACCTTGCCAGGTTAAGTCCAGCACCAATGATTGCAATTGCATTTGTTTCAGCTTATCTTGAAGCATGAGACAAAGGGGTTATCACTGTCGTGTGGATATTAGTGAGTACAGTATGTAGTAAATAGAGAAACTTAGATTAGTAAATGATCAAAAGCTAACCCTAACTCCAGATCCCTTTCATAGCCCCACATGTATATCAATTAGGAACGAATTTCCAAATGCGATGAATCAACTTATCACTTAGCAACAGCTTACACATAGTTGCTAAGGATGTGTATAGAGTATACATTACCTACTATTGATTGATTGATTGATGGCAGCACAATAATATCTGCAAAAAATAAATCGCCTAGTATAACTGGTAGGTAAACTAGCTGACATTTCAATTTTTTTCCTCGGTCTCTGTCAGTGTGGGCAAAACCAGGTACACTGTGTAAAGGTCAGAAAGACATGAGGAGGTTCTAAGAGAATTGTAGAGCTACCTCATGATAAAAAGTGACCAATTTCAGCTAGGAAATCAACATTTTGAATTGAATTTCTCAAACCCCTCGAAGCCTATCAACAAATGTTTAGGATAGCCTAAATACACATTGATTTTCACTGTATATTAATGCTATCCACTAGCAGCTCCCCTACGCTGCACAGTTTTGGATTCTCAGTCATACTCAATCATGCGCAGTGAGTAAAGCAGCAGAGAATAAAACAAAACACAATCAAACTACCTTCACCACTCAAAACATTAGAACCCCTTACTGAACCATTGGTATCACTCAGTGTTAAATGAGTGATCGTAAGGTTCGCAGGCTACGAATGGATTAGTAAACCATTTTCTGATGAAAATTACATGTACTTACCTTCATGCTCTACATAATACATTCATATGATAGCAATGATCAACTTGAAGAAGAAACAAACACGTGTGCGTATGTGTTCATCTTGACTTTATTTCAACAATTCATTTTAATATTCATTTTAATAAATCATGTTTACAACATTTTTTCCAATGGAACACATACATTTGATTAATAAAATAATAAAATAATCCTTAGATGATAGTAGGTCAAATGTATGCTAAGGTGCCCTGGCCATGAATGGGTTAAAAATAACCATTAACTATTTCAGCGTGGCAATTAAAAGGTTAAATGAATAAATCAAGGTGCTCTGGCCATGAATGCGTTAACTCAATAACTTTTAAGTCATACTCAATCATTTGCGGCAGAGGCAAAGTAACTTTTGATAGATTCTTGGTGGGTTAAGGGTTAAAAAAATGGTCATCATGTTCTCTGGCCATGAATGCGTTTATTCAATATCCCTTAACATTTCCTGGGTTGCAAAGGATTAAACGATTGATATTTCGGTGCATTTGTTGTTAATAACCTTTGATTTTTTCTTGGTGGGTAAAGGGTGCTCTGGCCATAGATGGGTTAATTAGATAACCCTTAACTGATTTGGGGTGGCAAAAGGTTAAATGAATAGTGATCAAGTCCTCTGACCATAAGTAGGTTAATCAAATAACCTTTAACGTATCCTGGATTGCAAACGGTTAAATGAATGATATTAAGGTGCATTGGCCATGAATGGGCTAATAAAATAACCCTTAACTAATTATAGGTGATGAAGGGTTAAATGAGTAGCATTATGATGCTCTGGTCATAAATGAGTTAACTTGGCAACCTTTAATTTATTCTTCGAGGGTAAAGGGTCAAATGAATGGTCATCAGGTGCGCTGGCAATGAATGGGCAAATAAAAAAACCTTAACATATTCTGGGTTGCAAAAGGTTAAATGATTTGTTCAAAGGCGCACTGGTCATGAATGAGTTTATTTAAGAACCTTCAATATATTCACGGTGGGTAAAGGGTTAAATGAATGCTCTTCAATTGCTCTGACCATACATAAATTAATATGATAGCCCCTTACTAATTATGGGTGGCAAAGTGTTAAATGAATTATCTTAAGGTGCATTGGCCAAGAATGGGTTAACTTAACAACCTTTGATATATTCTGGATGTGTAAAGGGTTAAATGAACTACCCTAGGATATTACTTAGATTCATGATTTACATAATAAAACATACATGTAAATAGCAATGATGAACTTGAACAACCAAGAGTGTGTGTGTGTGTGTGTGTGTGTGTGTGTGTATGTGTTATGTGTTTGTTAAATACAAAGCCAAATATATTGCGTTCACACATCTCACCAAAAAAGCATAAATACGCTGCCTCACTATGAAGAACACAGAAGTATGATACGATAAACTTAGATTGTCACTATAAAGAAGTATGATACGATAAACTTAGATTGTCACTATAAATAGGATTAATCATTTCAAGTCGGTAATTATTTTTACAATGGTAAAAGGTGAGTGTTTTTAGGTGACTGGATCTACGGCATAGAGTGCCATCCGAAACATGGAAAAACAGCAGTGAATAAAAAAATCTCCCGCAGACCTGCCGAGATTAAATCAAGGTCAGACTGCTCTACAATTCAGCATGCTAACAATCCTAACCAGTACCCTAACTTGCTTTTCGATAATTGTACAGCACATGTTTTGTCAAACTCAATTCTAGACGGCGCTGTAAGTCAAAGATGCTGGTCGATAACGTATTCTCAACTCTAAATTCTTTCCCCATTAAAGTCGAGTCTTACGCGAGAAGGAATGTAATTAACGTAATCCTTTCATGCTGACTGACGAAAACGGCCATGGGGGAACATACTGCAGGGGTCAAAACCTTGTCGAACGGCACATGCCCCTCTAAGAAGGGAGCCAACCGTACCCGAAACTCCGTATTGATATATTAGACAAGCAGCTCCCCGTGCACTGCACGGTTTTAGATTCTCAGTCATACTCAATCATGCGCAGGAAGTAAGGAGACAGAGAATCAAACAAAACACAATGAAACTACCTTCAACACCCAAACAATAGAACCATTACTGAACCATTGGCATCGCTCAGGGTTAAAAAAGTGATGTTAAGGTTCGCTGGCTATGAATGGATTAATAAACCATTTTCTGACGAAAATAATATGTACTAACCTTCATGGTTTACATAATTCATTCATATAATATAGTCTGGCAGCTTATGTAGTTTCCGTGGGAAGTTCATGTTAATTGTTGGAGACATAATTTTTCTAGACCAATTTTGGATGAGGACTTCAAAAAAATATGTCTCCAATTTTTTCGATAATTTTCTCAAGGTCAAATGGTCAATGTCAAAGGTCAAAATCCTTAAAATGCCTTGTTTGGACCTGTAACAAGCTGCATTTGGTAGGAAACTCGATTTTTAGGGTGACATATACTAAACAAATAAATTTCCTACACAAACATTTAGTATTTTACACAGTAAAGTTTAAATCTGAGGTCAATAAGTACATTTTAAAGGTCAAATCAGTGAAAAATGCCTTGTATAGACAAGAAATGAGCTGCATTTGATAAAAGTTGGTTAGAAACCATATTTTATGATGAGACACACTTCTCCAGTAAATTTCATTAAAGTACACTTTATATATTCCACCTCAAATATTTTATCTGAGGTCAATGAGTCCATTAAAAGGTCAAGATCAACAGTCAAAATGCAGGAAAATGTCTTGCATGGACCAGAGACAAGCTGCATTTGATTCAATATGGTTAGAAACACACTTTTCCAGTAAAAGATTTTTAGGGTGACATATACTCAACAAATAAATTTCCTACACAAACATTTAGTATTTTACACAGTAAAGTTTAAATCTGAGGTCAATAAGTACATTTTAAAGTAAAGGTTAAAGGTCGAATCAGTGAAAAATGCCTTGTATAGACAAGAAATGAGCTGCATTTGATAAAAGTTGGTTAGAAACCATATTTTATGATGAGACACACTTCTCCAGTAAATTTCATTAAAGTACACTTTATATATTCCACCTCAAATATTTTATCTGAGGTCAATGAGTCCATTCAAAGGTCAAGATCAACAGTCAAAATGCAGGAAAATGCCTTGCATGGACCGGATACAAGCTGCATTTGATTCAATATGGTTAGAAACCAGCTGTTTAGGATGAAATGTACACTTAATACGTGAATTTCATACACACAGCTTCAGTTTTGAACTCAGTATTTTTTAAATATGAGGTCAATAAGTACATTTAAAGGTCAAAGGTCAAATCTGTGGAAATGCCTTGTATGGACACGAAATGAGCTGCATTTGATAAAAGTTGGTTAGAAACCAGATTTTATGATGTCAGATGCGATATTTTATGATGAGACACACTTTTTCAATAAATTCTTTTAAAGCACACTTCATATTTTCCACCTCAAAGATTATATCTAAGGTCAACGAGTCCATTCAAAGGTCAAGATCAACAGTCAAAATGCAGGAAAATCGCTTGCACGGATCGGATACAAGCTGCATTTCATTCAATATGGTTAGCAACTAGCTGTTTAGGATACATACACTTAATACGTGAATTTCATACATACAGCATCAGTATTTTACTCAGTAATTTTTAAATCCATAAGTACATATAAAGGTCAAGATCAAAGGTCAAATCTGTGGAAATGCTTTGTATGGACACGAAATGAGCTGCATTTGATAAAATTAGTTAGAAACCAGATTTTATGATGTCAGATGCGATACACTTTTCAAGTAAATTTCATTACACTTCATATTTTCCACCTCAAAGATTATATCTAAGGTCAACGAGTCCATTCAAAGGTCAAGATCAACAGTCAAAATGCAGGAAAATCGCTTGCACGGATCGGATACAAGCTGCATTTCATTCAATATGGATAGCAACTAGCTGTTTAGGATACATACACTTAATACGTGAATTTCACACATACAGCATCAGTATTTTACTCAGTAATTTTTAAATCCATAAGTACATATAAAGGTCAAGATCAAAGGTCAAATTAGTGAAAATGCCTTGTAATGACAGGAAATGAGCTGCATTTGATAAAATTAGTTAGAAACCAGATTTTATGATGTCAGATGCGATACACTTTTCAAGTAAATTTCATTACACTTCATATTTTCCACCTCAAAGATTATATTAAATGCAGGAAAATGTCTTGCATGGACCAGAGACAAGCTGCATTTGATTCAATATGGTTAGAAACCAGCTGTTTAGGATGAATAAGTTTTTTTATTTAAGAAACAAGCACCACTGTATACAGAATGATTGTAAAGTTAAACTTGTTTCCTATATAAAAACTTTTCATAAATAACAATTAAAGTCTTTTCTTCAGTGAATGATATAAAAGATTGATAGTGGTCTTTTCCCAGGGTTGTTTCACATTTGACCTGGACTATGACCCTTGATTCAATACTCTGGACAAAATTAAGTGTGTGTGGATATAGTTTTACTGGAAAAGTGTGTTTCTAACCATATTGAATCAAATGCAGCTTGTCTCTGGTCCATGCAAGACATTTTCCTGCATTTTGACTGTTGATCTTGACCTTTGAATGAACTCATTGACCTTACATATAATCTTTGAGGTGGAAAATATGAAGTGTAATGAAATTTACTCGAAAAGTGTATCGCATCTGACATCATAAAATCTGGTTTCTAACTAATTTTATCAAATGCAGCTCATTTCCTGTCATTACAAGGCATTTTCACTAATTTGACCTTTGATCTTGACCTTTATATGTACTTATGGATTTAAAAATTACTGAGTAAAATACTGATGCTGTATGTATGAAATTCATGTATTAAGTGTATTTATCCTAAACAGCTAGTTGCTAACCATATTGAATGAAATGCAGCTTGTATCCGATCCGTGCAAGCGAATTTCCTGCATTTTGCCTGTTGATCTTGACCTTTGAATGGACTCGTTGACCTTAGATATAATCTTTGAGGTGGAAAATATGAAGTGTGCTTTAATGAAATTTATTGAAAAAGTGTGTCTCATCATAAAATATCGCATCTGACATCATAAAATCTGGTTTCTAACCAACTTTTATCAAATGCAGCTCATTTCGTGTCCATACAAGGCATTTCCACAGATTTGACCTTTGACCTTTAAATGTACTTATTGACCTCAGATTAAAAAAATACTGAGTTCAAAACTGAAGCTGTGTGTATGAAATTCACGAATTAAGTGTACATTTCATCCTAAACAGCTGGTTTCTAACCATATTGAATCAAACGCAGCTTGTATCCGGTCCATGCAAGGCATTTTCCTGCATTTTGACTGTTGATCTTGACCTTTGAATGGACTCATTCACCTCAGATAAAATATTTGAGGTGGAATATATAAAGTGTACTTTAATGAAATTTACTGGAGAAGTGTGTCTCATCATAAAATATGGTTTCTAACCAACTTTTATCAAATGCAGCTCATTTCTTGTCTATACAAGGCATTTTTCACTGATTTGACCTTTAACCTTTACTTTAAAATGTACTTATTGACCTCAGATTTAAGCTTTACTGTGTAAAATACTAAACTTTTGTGTAGGAAATTTATTTGTTGAGTATATGTCACCCTAAAAATCGAGTTTCCTACCAAATGCAGCTTGTTACAGGTCCAAACAAGGCATTTTAAGGATTTTGACCTTTGACATTGACCATTTGACCTTGAAAAAATTATCGAAAAAATTGGAGACATATTTTTTTGAAGTCCTCATCCAAAATTGGTCTAGAAACATTACGTCTCCAACAATTAACATGAGTTGCCCACGGACCCCCTATTTTCCTACATAAGCTGCCTGACTAATAGCAATGATCAACTTGGAGAAACAAATACGTGTGTGTGTGTGTAAAAACATCATCTTGACTTTATTGCAATAATGCATATTAATATTCATTTCAATAAATCATGTTTATGACATTTCCCAATGGAACACATACATTTGATTAATAAAGTAATGAGATAATCCTTGAATAAGTGTGGGTTAAATGAATACTAAGGTGCTCTGGCCATGGAGGGGTTAGAATAACCCTTAGCATATTCTCGGTGGCAATTAAAGGGTTAAATGAATAAATCAAGGTGCTCTGGCCATGGATTTTTAATATATTCTTGTTGGGTAAAGGGTTACATTAATGGTCCTCAGGTGCTCTGGCGATGAATGGGTGAATTAAATAACCCTCAACATTTCCTGGGTTGCAAAAGATTAAACGATTGATATCTAGGTGCATTGACCAAGAATGGGTTAACTTAACAACCTTTGATATATTCTTGGTGGGTAAAGGGTCAAATGAATTGTCATCAGGTACTCTGGTCATAGGTGTATTCATTTATTATTAATGTACATGGGCCGTAAATGATCTAATAAAATAACCCTTAACTAATGGTGGGTTAAATGAATACTAAGGTGCTCTGGCCATGACGGGGTTAAAATAACCCTTAACATATTCTGGGTTGCAAAAGGTTAAATGATTTGTTCGAAGGTGCATTGGTCATGAATGAGTTTACTTAAGAACCTTTAATATATTCTCCGCGGGTAAAGGGTTAAATGAATGCTTTTTAGGTGCTCTGACCATACATATGTTAATGAGATAGCCCTTTTCTAATTCTGGGTGGCAAAGTGTTAAATGAATTATATTAAGGTGCATTGGCCAAGAATGGGTTCACTTAACAACCTTTGATATATTTTGGATGGGTAAAGGGTTAAATGAATTACCCTAGGATATAACATAGATTCATGTTTTATATAATAAACTTACATACAAATAGCAATGATGAACTTGAACAACCAAGAGTGTGTGTGTATGTGTGTGTGTTAAATACAAAACCAATTATATTGCATTCACACATCCCACCAAAAAAGCGTAAATATACTGCCTCACTCAAAGAAATTATGAAGAACACAGAAGTATGATATGATAAACTTAAATTAAATTGTTACTATAAATAGGTTTACTCATTTCAAGCCGAGTCGGTAGTTATTTTTGCAATGGTAGAGGTGAGTGCTTTAGGTGACTGGATCTACGGCATAGAGTGCCATCAGAAACATAGTAAAACAGCAGTGAATAAAAAAATATTTTCCCGCAGCCCCGTCGAGATTCGATCCGGGTCCGACTGCTCTACAATTCAGCATGCTAACATTCCTTAGCATTAACCTAACTTCCTATTTGATATTTGGGCAGGCACATATTTCGTCAAAGTCAATTCTAGATGGCGCTGTAAGTCAAAGATGTCGGCCGACGTACTCTCTACTCCAAATTCTTTCCCCATTAAATTTGAGTCTTACGGATGAAGGAACGTAATTAACATAACCCTTTTGTGCCGACTGACAAAAACGGCCATGCGACAACATACTGCAGGGATTAAACCCCTGTCAAACAGCACATGCTCCTCTAAAAAGGGAGCCAACTGTACACAAAACCCCATATTGATATATTAGACTAGCAGCTCCCCGTGTGCTGCATGGTTTTGGAGACAGAGAATAAAACAAAACACAATCAAACTACCTTCACCACTCAAAACATTAGAACCCTTACTGGACCATTGGCATTGCTCAGGGTTAAATGAGTGATGTTAAGGTTCGCTGGCTATGAATGGATTAGTAAACCATTTTCTGAAGAAGAAACAAACATGTGTGTGTGTGTGTGTGCATCTCTGACTTTATTTCAAAAATTTATTTTGATATTCGTTTTAATAAATCATGTTTATAACATTTTCCAATGGAACACATACATTTGATTAGTAAAATAATAAAAATAATCCTTAAATGATAGTGGGTTAAATGAATTCTAAGGTGCCCTGGCCATGAATACATTGTTCTGTTGGGCTGTGTATAGGTATTCGTCTCTATATGGCGATGTCTACTCCGTTGCATGTGTGTATGTGTTCTAATGGGCACTGGATACATTCATATCTGTCTCACGATGTCTACTCAATTTGGTACGAGTGTATGTGTTCTAAGGAATATTGCATACATTCATCTCTGTATGAAGACGTCTACTCTGGTGCATGTGTGTATGTGTTCTAATGAACATTGGCTACATTCATGTCTATCTCGCAATGTCTACTCTGTATTACACGTGACATGTGGATAAGTGTTTTATCAAACATTGAAAACATTCAAGTCTGTATCACAATGTCTACCAAGTGTGGTATGTTTGTATGTGTTCTAATGAACATCGAATCCATTCATGTCTGTATGGCGATGTCAACTCTGTATAGTATGTGTGTACATGTTCTACTGAAAATTGGATACATCCCTCTCTGTATGACGATATCTACTCAGTGTGGTATGTGTGTATGTGTTCTATTGAAAATTGGATACATTCATCTCTGTATGACAATGTGTACTCAGTGTGGTATGTGTGTATGTGTTCTGTGGAATAGCAGATACATTCATCTCTGTATGAAGAGGTCTACTTGGTGTGGTATGTGTGTATGTGTTCTGTGGAACATTTGATACATTCCTCTCCGTAGGACGATGTCTACTCAGTGTGGTATGTGCACGTGTATGTGTCCTTCGGAACATTGGATACATTCATCTCTGTATGACAATGTCTACTAAGTGTGGTATGTGTGTATGTGTTCTGTGGAATAGCAGATACATTCATCTCTGTATGAAGAAGTCTACTCAGTGTGGTATGTGTGTATGTGTTCTGTGGAACATTTGATACATTCCTCTCCGTAGGACGATGTCTACTCAGTGTGGTATGTGCACGTGTATGTGCTCTTTGAAACATTGGATACATTCCTCTCTGTATGAAGAAGTCTACTTGGTGTGGTATGTGTGTATGTGTTCTGTGGAACATTTGATACATTCATCTCTGTATGATGATGTCTACTCAGTGTGGTATGTGCACGTGTATGTGCTCTTTGAAACATTGGATACATTCCTCTCTGTATGGAGATGTCTACTCAGTGTGGTTTGTGTGTATGTGTTCTATTGAAAATTGGATACATTCATCTCTGTACGAAGAAGTCTACCCAGTGTGGTATGTGTGTATGTGTTCTATTGAAAATTGGAAACATTCATCTCTGTATGACAATGTCTACTCTGTGTGGTATGTGTTCTGCGGAACAGTGGATTCATTCATCTCTGTATGAAGAAGTCTACTCAGTGTGGTATGTGTGCTGTGAAACAGTGGATTCATTCATCTCTGTATGACAATGTCTACTCAGTGTGGTATGTGTGTATGTGTTCTGTAGAACAGCAGATACATTCATCTCTGTATGAAGAAGTCTACTCAGTATGGTATGTGCTGTGGAACATTAGGTACATTCATCCCTATATGACGAAGTCTAATCAGTGTGGTATGTGTGTATGTGGTCTGTGGAACATTAGATACATTCATCTCTGTATGACGATGTCTACTCTCTGTGGTATATGTTAACTACGGCATGCCATTTGCAAATTTATTCAGGAAATGTGAGAGAGAACAATATGCACAGGAAAGTACAACATTGGCGAGAAATAGAACCAAGATTGAGGGATTGAGAGACAGGATCTCGGAGAGAAAGGCAAGAGGATTATACTATACATCGTTTTACGTAGCATTGGCCATGAAAAAACGTTAGTGATTAAACTGCGAAAAAATGAATATTGCGAAAAATATTGCATTGGAATAGCATATGACCTCGATCATTTTAAGCTATTTACCACCAACCTGCATAGGGTTACTCAATAAATCTGGCCATAGGTCTCACGCACCACTTTCATAAACTTTTATTGTGTTGGGAATTCTTAGGGAGAACAACTAGACAAATCTGTGCCACACTATTCCAAGAGCATTATTGTGTTTCGTCTGAAATAAGTAACAGTTTCACACGCTTTAACGTTGATATAGCAGAAATAAAAGTAATGGCCAGTCACTCAGGAAAAATCCTGAATAATGATTTGACAATAACTGTGGTCGAAACCAGCAGCATAGCACAAAACTAAATACGGAAAAAAGTAGACATCAAAGAGGTTTATGCTGGCAACAATTAGCAGCAGAAGCGAAATTCAAGATATGTAGGCATTAAAAACAAATATTGCTGCAGTTTTCGAAATTCTGAAAATACGAATTCGAAATTGTGGCCATGATAGCCATGTTCTTAAAAGATGCCCTGACATGCCTGAACGGGCACGTAAAAAAAAATTGGCTTCAACATCTTAAACTCTATTAGTGACGTGAGTGTGAGTGACGTAATCAAAGGGCTGCAAAACAGCCGCTGCTACCCCCAAAGTTAGAATAGTTCAGAAATAATATTGCCAATATATGAACCGTTTCAGGACTAATGAGTCAAAACAGCTTATACTCACAAGAAGTGATACATGAAAGAGGACAGCCAGGAAAAGCTCGTTGGTAGCTTTGAAGTTGTTCAGTTGTGAGACAACCACCGGGAGGGCATCCGGCTGGCACTGGTGCACAATCAGACAGTTCTCCAGTCCGACCGCAGATACACATTTGTGTGCAATTTCCAGTTATAACCATGTCTCCGTAGCCGTATAGTACTTCTAAGTATGTGCAACCTATAAGTTTTTAAGATTGAAAATTTGATTTTAGTTCTAATAGCAGATAAACCGTATACCATGTTAATTTTTAAGCATATAAAGTAATGCGATAGACAGACATTTGGTTTTGATGTGCAGTTTAAACATTGCGCACTTGTTTTAAATGACAAGATATCACGTCAGCGTGCTGTACGATACTAGCATAAATATCTGGTGTGCAAATAATGGTTTAAAAGATGCGGGCTCCTGTGCCCGATATTATAAAGGAAGTTTAAAGTCGGCATGGTTTAACCGCCAAGCAGGTTTGTTGGTCAATTGCTTGTGGTTAGAGGAACATGAGTTGCATAAAAGGAAGAGTAATAATTCATGGAGTAACTACTCCACCGCTCGTTTTGCAGGGTGCAGAGAAGCGTATTGCTTATTTTTTAGCCACATTCGGGCCTTAAACTAGCCTAGCCACTAGACTTGACTGTGTCTTAGCACATCTTATATAAAGGAATGCTCACACTTACGTAAAGGCATGTGGCCTTCTTTTGCCAATTTAGTTTGAGCCTGCCTTGTAGCAAACTGGACATGCATTTGAACAGAAGAATCATATTACACAACCTCATTAAGTTAAGATACAGATTATTGCACTCTGGTCATTAAATGACAGGATATCATGTCAGTGTTTTTGTAAGATACTAGCATAGAGATTGAATATCCAAATTATAGTGCACATTTAAATAAATGCGGACTCCTGGGCCTGATATTATAAAGGAAGTTGAGATTTAGACTGGTTTAGCCTCCGATCAGGTTTGTTGGTCCACTACTTGTAGTTAGAGGAAAATGTGTTGCATAAAAGGAAGAGTAACAATTCAGCGATTTACTACTCCATGAATGGTATTACAAGGTGCAGAGAAGCATTTCGGCTATTGTAAGCCACATCCATGGCCTCAAACTGGCCTGCTATACTGTGTTTTAGCACATTTTATATAAAGGAATGCTCACACCTACGTAAAGGCATGTGACCTACTGTTGCCCATTTAATCATCTCCACAGCCGCCACTACCTCTACCCCTGAGGTTAGAATGGTTCAGTAATAATATTACCAATACATGAATCTCGTCAGGATCAATGAGTCAAAACAACTTACCGGCTTCACAAATGACGCATGGAGGAGGACAGCCAGGAAAAGCTCGTTGGTAGTATTGATGTTCTTCAGTTGTGAGACAACCATCCGGAGGGCATCCTGGCAGTGGTGCACAATCAGATAGTTGTCCAGTCCGATCGCAGATACACATTTGTGTGCAATTACCAGTTATAACCATGTCTTCATAGTCGTATAGTACATCTAAGTATGTGCAACCTATAAGTTTTTAAGATTGAAAATTTGATTTCAGTTCTAATAGCAGATAAACTGTATACCATGTTAATTTTGTGCACATAAAGTAATGCGATAGAGAGACATTTGATTTTGATGTGCAGTTTAAACATTGCGCACTTTGTTTTGAATGACAAGATATCACGTCAGCGTGCTGTACGGTACTAGCATAAATATCTGATGTCCAAATGATGGTTTAAAAGATGCGGACTCCTGTGCCCGATATTATAAAGGAAGTTTAAATTTGGCATGGTTTAGCCGCCAAGCAGGTTTGTTGGTCCATTGCTTGTGGTTAGAGGAACATATGCTGCATAAAAGTAAGAGTAGCCATATTCGGGCCTTAAACTAGCCTAGCCACTAGGCTTGACTGTGTTTTAGCACATTTTATATAAAGGAATGCTCACGCCTACATAGAGGCATGTGGCCTACTGTTGCCCATTTAGTTATCTCCACAAGATATGTTATCCAAATATGGCCCCTGGTTGTGAGAGGAGGAAATGAAACCTGTTATTTCACTTTGAACCTGACTTTTAGCAACCAGGACATGCATTTGAACAGATGAATCCTTGACCTTATCATATTACATAGCCTCACTAAGATAGATACATCAATATTAAACACATGCAAACTGTTTTGACAATCAATAGAGATGTGGATATCATGTTTAAAAGTGTAACGTCTTAAAACAATGTGCACGGACAGAGGCAGTATGAAGCAGATTGAGAAAAAGGCCAGCAAAAACTTGACATACAGGGCTCAACATCAATAGAATGTTTCTTTAGCAAAACAGGGCTAATTAGATTTACCTTTACTAAGTCCGATATACCTTCTGTGCCAAAACCTTCACAAAATTTGTCAAGCAGTGACCTATCCCTAGCCTGCATTGATAACATGAAACACCTTTATTATCATTCAGGTGTGCATACTTCATAACCCTTTTCTCGCTGGCAATTCAGTTTTATCAAGCCCCTTCGGGATACTCACAGGTAGAATTTACTAGCCCTGACCTTCAATAACTAGCCCTGGGCTATCGGGCTAGCCTTGATGTTGTGCCCTAAATGCCTGCTATGTTGCCTGAACAAATGGAGTCAATGTGGCTGATCTCAGCGAGCAAGTTAAAAAAACATGTACGTTGGTAACATATGTGCGAGAGAATCAATTGGCTAAAATAGAACATTCTCTTGCAAATGATGTATGGGTAATACAATGCGGCTTCTTTTCGAGGACGATTAGTTCTGGATTCAGTGACATGGACTGACTTATAAGCCCTTAACTACCTTGTTAACTTTTCGTGTTAATTCTCAGATCTCTATTTGAAGTTCTCCAGGAGCACTCAAACCAAGACTTGCAAGGGGGACGCCTTCACACCTACAAAATCTAACATAGGACACCACTAAATGCTCACTGCCTCTTAACTCTTTACAGATTTGAATTTGGCTTGAGGCATATAATAGGTTAATGATATAATGAAATAGGGTTAAGCGAGAATGAATATAGGTATTTCAATAATACTTTAAAATGAAATATGTGTTACTTGTTTGGATAAACAGTAATTAGAAGGTATATCCAGAATATCCAGTGAAGTGTAGCCAGTATTACCTACCTGGAGGGCATTGAGGACAAGGTGGTGGACAAACTGGAAACTCCTTTGTATATTGAAGGTAATCCTCTTCAGGAAAACAGCCCTGTGGTGGACATGGAGGTAAAGTTATCGTAGAACATTCTGACAGCTGTCCTGAGTTGCACTTGCACATCTTTGCACAGTCACCATTGGGTAGGAAATCACCATCTTGGAAAGTGATTTCACCCATTTTGCATTCTAAAACAAAGGTATGTTGCTTTAAAAAGGCCCACTCATGTCCAATCATTTTGAGGACATTATTGATGATCATAAAAAGTTAAAAGCTTACAGCAACAAAATGTAGTAGCAGTATAGCCATATAAGGATGGAGTATATTTATAAGTATGCTATTACATGAACAACTGGCTTTTTTGACAGTTACCAAGGAGATTGTGTACAGTTTTAGATGTATCATTATCCAATAAAAAGGTCGGATTTGTTTCCACATGGTCATATGTTAATATCTTGGATTGTTGCTGATATTTCATAATCATAGGGTATAGCACACTACTTTATAACCAGCCGAAACGATGCATACCCCCAATATGTGTTTGATATGAAGTTGTTGAAGTAGTAATATGGAGTTGTTTAAGACATTTAACTGAACTTAGAGATAAGCATTTTGACTTGGATAGATATATGATAATAGTTCAGCTGGTTAACCTTTAGTTTTCTCTTACCTCCACTAGGACAGGAAGAACAGCACTGATCTGCCTTTTTGACAGGATTAGCACACACCCATAAGTGAGGCATCAAGTCTTCAACACAGTCAGCTACAATTCTCATCGCCTGCCCCTGATGGCATTGGATCATCTCACATGGATTAGATGTTGGATTATCTCCCTCTGGATATTGAGTCCCTTCATACAAGCAGGAGCCTGAAATAAAATATGATTTAGACTGACCAGTTTCTATCATTGAGTAATAAATGTACAAGTAAGTAGCTGGTAAACTTTTACCCGGTCCCATTTTATTTCCTAAAACATTTTAGTTTTACAAAGTGTGAACACCCCCTTATTTTGGGGACAAAATGGTCCTGAGAACCTCTTATAGTGAACAAGCAGGTTAAAATCAATCACACCAAGAGTAAGTATTTCAGTTTTTTACACTAATTACTTCCATTTTAATTGACCTTGCCAGGTTAAGTCCAGCACCAATGATTGCAACTGCATTTGTTTCACCTTATGTTGAAGCATGAGACAAAGGGGTTATCACTGTCATGTGGATATTAGTGAGTACAGTATGCAGTAAATAGAGAAACTTAGATTAGTAAATGATTAAAAGCTAACCCTAACTACAGATCCTTTTCAAAGCCCCAAATGTATATCAATTAGGAACGCATTTCCAAATGCGGTTAATCAACTTATCACTTAGCAACAGCTTACATATAGTTGCTGAGGATGTGGTTAGAATATAAATTATCTACTATTGTTTGATTGATTGATGGCAGCACAATAATATCTGCAAAAAATAAATCAATTAAGCGACAGACAAAGCAGACAGAAAGCAGTTCAATATAGTGTAACATCCTGGCTGAATGACTGGTAGTTATACTAACTGACATTTCAGATTCTTTGTTTCCTCAGTCTCTGTCAGTCTGGGACAAACCAGGTCGGCTGTGTAAAGGCCAGTAAGTAATGAGGAGGTTCGTTTTAAGAGAATTATAGAGCTACCTCATGATAAAAAGTGATTTTCAGCTAGGAAATCAACATTTTGAATTGAATTTCTCAAACCCCTTGAAGCCTATCCACAAAAGTTTATGATAGCTTTATATATAATAGACATTGATTTTCACTGTACAATAGGACTATGCATTGCATAAGCGACAGCAACTTTCTGTTGTCTGCAGGACATTGATGATTGAACTTTTCATCCATGAGGATTAAAGTATTTGATCGTCCAGACGCCAAGACTAAACTCCATTAATGTCTGAAAGACCCAACGCTTTGTTCGTCTCCCAGAGCGATTTGAAATATTGAAATTTAAGTTGTTCAAATATGTATAGCCTTAAATTCTAAATTTCGCTGTTTGGGTTGTCACACTTTCTTCCGGGACAGTAAAAGGCTTAACATCAGGCCTTGTGCATGCATGACAGTCTGTGCGCATTGCGCTAGGTTAAAAGAATAGTGAGACTTTGTTCTGTTGGCCTGTGTGTAAGTGTTATAATAAACATTGGATACATCTATCTCTGTGTGGTATTTGTGTATATGTTCTAACGAACAATGGATACATTCATGTCTGTCTCACTCTGTACACGTGGCATGTGGTTATGTGTTTTATAAAAAAGTGGATAAATTCAAGTCTGTATCCCATTTTCTGATCTCTGTGACATGTGTGTATGTGTTCTAAGGAATACTAGTATTGTTTATTTCCATCTCTGTATGAAGGTGTTTACTCCAGGTGGTATGTGTGTACGTGTTCTAATGAACATAGAATACATTCATCTCTGTATGGTGATGTCTACTCTGTGTCGTACATGTGACTGTGTTCTAACGAATATGGGATACATACATCTCTGTATGAAGATGTTTACTCTAGGTGGAATGCTAGTATGTGTTCTAATGAACATAGAATATATTCATTTATGTATGGAGATGTCTACTAATCGATGTGTACAAATCATGATGTCAATAGATAAGAGATGGCTACTTATATTCTTTGTCAGCCCTAATCAATGCCTTTCTGAATGACACATACTGGTATTTCATGCTTTTTAAGAAACCTAAAATTTTAAACCAACGCCAGTAATGATATATTAGTTTAGAAACTATTTTCTCCTAAATTTTCAAATCAATATTTCAAGTTAATTGATCATATTTATCTAATTTTAGCATGAAATCTTGCTTTTTCAAAGATTTTGTTAACAATTGTAAAATCTTAAATTAACATTATTTAATATTAGGATAATAATGTTGAATTGTTGCTTTTGTTTTTACTTTTTGATCATATTATGTGGCAATATCATAGGGCATTCTTCAATAATATATTTGAAATATTTCATAAGGTTTTTGTGTTGTAATTTGTATTTTTATGATGTTTTCATATCAGTAAAGTAATGTTGAACAAACACTTTGGCAGAATATTTCAGAACATTTATTCAATATTTTGTTAATGTCATTTTAAACATTTTATTACTGCTTTGTTCCGATGATTCACAAATATTTCACAGGATGTGTTCTTGATATCCAACCGGTTTAAAAAAACATTTGTAATAAGCAGATGTATAGCATTTACTTAAAATAATAATACTAGATAGGATGATGTTATCAAATATTATCGCAGAAAATCATTCTAATAGTATTATTTAGATATTTAATTTCAACTTTGTTTAGACTACTTAGAAATATTTTAAACTTTGTAAGTACAACATTTAAAGATATTTGAAGAAACATTTGTAATAGGCTGATTTAAAACATTTAACTCAAATGTTGAGAAAAATTGTAATTTGATATTATCAAACATATAGTGGAAAAATATTGTTTAACATTTCTTTAATGTATATATTGCTATTTTATTAAGAATTTTTTTGACTTTTAAGAAACATATTAATGTATGCTAATGAAATATTCAATTAATGTTAAGAACAACATTTGTAATATGCAGAAGTAAAACATTAACTATAAATATTGATAAAAGATAGTATAATGTTATCAAACATTATTATGAAAAAATATTGGTTTATATTTTGAGAAAATACTCTTTTATTCTTGTTAATGTTTTACTAATATTGTATTTTTATTGTATAACATTATTCATATTAATTGTTTCACTAATGCTTTCTCTATGGTTATTGAACATTATTCTAATGTTTTATTCATGTTTATTGTAAATGTTTCTCACAATCTTTTTTCAGTCCTTTTTAAAATATATGTTAAATATTTAGTGTTTGCATGGGGGGGTATCCCCACGCCACCTGTGGACATGCCTCAGAACTAGTTATTTTTCCTGCCTCGGCCAATAGTTCCAATTGCAATTCTTTCCTGTCGACGTCCTTTGATTCCTCAGGCCTTGACAGTGCTTCAGGCGGCGACAGACCGATTGGTGTCAGACAGGAATTGGCTGGAGTGGATGAAAATCCTAATTGCAGGGATTATCTGCTGTTAACAGGCTGATTCAGAATTACGGTTTAAGCGATTCATTTGCGGACTAAGAATAGATGCATGAGTGTCATTTTAGCTTGGAAAATCTCAAGCTTGTTAGGTGAGGGGGTTCGGGGTTCTTCAACCTCTCAAACTTGTAGATCATTTGATTCCTGCAAATCCTTTAAAGAACACCTATAAACCCCTACTAGGCTTCCCACGAATGACTGCACACCCGCCAGAGACAACTAGAAAATAATGGAAGATTGATCTACTGTATTTTCTGGACCTGCTTCTCGTTTTGAATAAATTGACGATGATGATCTTAACATGCTAAGGCTGACCTAAAATGTGGAACCTCAAAATATAGGACACTAGAATATGCAGCACAGGATATCATTATTATTCCCACACCTTACAGGGTAGAATATTTGAAAAGTATAAAAAGTAGTCTTTAATCCATCATTTAGCATACACAATGATAGAGCATATAATTGTGCTGTCACCCTAGAGAAGATCCAGGAAAAATGAAAAAATCACAATTTCAGGCGTACATATTGTCTTAGAAAATAGAAAAAGGATAAAGAATAACTACTTTACTCATCTATTGCACCTTTACTGAAACTTTAAATCGTTGGTTTCTGAGAATAAGACCAGCAGAGAGGGGAAATTTACTGAATGGCTCTCATGACTTTTGTTTAGTCCGTCTCAAATTGAACCTCCCCCCCCCCCCCAAATACGTGTATCTCAATTGTGCTTACATCAATTAGGCAAAGTAAACAAAAATTCCTACCGTCATCCCGAGGATGTTTATATTTTTGAACTTCTCTAAAAGGTAAAATCCATGTTTTGCATGTTTGAAAGTGCAAGATCTAGAGGTCCATACAACCTGCTGACCAAAACAATAGGCAATATGGCCACCACCAACTCTGATTTTGCATATGATAATTAACAAAAAATATGGCAATTCAATTAAGGGGGCTCGGGACCTTCGTTCTTTTATTGAGACTTCCATGTAAAGATTGACCAATATCTTGGTGATTGTACAAGAAAACCCCAATAAACTATATATTGTATGAAAGCTGAGAATCTGGAGAGGTCATATATTCTAAACATGTTTATGATACCATCACAGTTCCCTGGGGACGGGGCCTAAAGACAGTGATGCAGATTTATAATACATATGTTTTTGCAAAGTACCTCCTGGCTTCAATAAAGGTTTCAAACAGTTCATATTTATATATTATATAGAAAACATCCTTGAGCAAATTCAATTTTTCATTTTCTAAAATTTTTGTTCCTAAAGGAATATACAGCAAGTTAAAGTTGTGATCAATATTTTTTGTTGAATCTTACCTTTCTTCATTTTTGAAGTTGAATTAAGAAACAGCTAGAGCAGATATAAAAAAAATGAAAATTATAATCTGCCCAAGGATGTTTTTGGTCATATGTTAAAATCTCAGCATTCTAAGATCAATATTGAATAAATGGGAGCCTTTTAAAAATGAGAAGTATGGTGATTTCAGAAAGCCGTTAAACCAGCTGTTAAAGCCAGCCCTGCATATCCTACAGCCTAATATGATGTTCTGCCCCATTATGCAACTTTTAGGGATAATTTGGAATACGAATATGATTTGCATGTATTGGTAGAAAAGTTTGAATGTTTGATAGTTCACTTGGTACCTCAATTACTGGAATAAAAAGGGATTTTTAGCAAATATTTGGAGGTTTCTACTGGTAGAGGCTGGACCCCCTAGTAAGCACCCCTCCCCCCAGCTGATAAGGAAAGATATGAGAATATTACTGACTGCTAATTGCATATGGGCTGTCTGGCAGTGTTGCTTTCCTCAGAGTCTGCATCTTCAATTGCTATGCCACTGTCATCTGAACTAGTGCTCATCAGTCTAAGCTTTCTATAACTTGCATTATAAATGGTTAGTGAATTCTCAGATTCCTCTTCCTCTAATGTATTCAAATCTTCTGGTACAGAACATTTTTCATGCCATTCAAACCCCCTCTTTCTCTTCCTTTTGGATCCATTTCCCATTGTAAGAATACATTAAGACTCTGCACTGTCCAGGGATCAGCATCTAAATGTTCTCTCCTAACCATACAGGAAACCCTCTTCACCTAGGTAAGATATCCCAAACATCCTGCCAATCACACACCAGAATATATCTGGAGCATTTGATTGGTTTTACCTGAACTGTCTGACCTTCACCTGTAAAGCAAGACAGCTGATGCACAAGAATCACACCTTTTATTCAATACCCTAATTGCAATGCAATCATTGCTCAGTGCCTGTTTCCTGGGTAGCAGGATACTCCTATTTGATACAATACACATTGTGGTCCTGGCCAGGAACTGTAACCCCCAATTCACACCCATCAGCCAGCAAAGCACACTCCCAGGATATCAGATAAGGAAAGGATATTAAGATCTTAGATAAACATCCCAGCTGGGTGCCTGAGGATGTTCTCTCCTCTAGTGGTTA
The DNA here is from genome assembly GCA_963942565.1 of Maea johnstoni. Classification (NCBI taxonomy): domain Eukaryota; kingdom Metazoa; phylum Annelida; class Polychaeta; order Spionida; family Magelonidae; genus Maea; species Maea johnstoni. The sequence goes on along the minus strand of OZ012689.1, from coordinate 48,754,349 downwards.
GCTTTTACAAAAGACCTGTTTTTTGTCATTTGTAGATCTAGTAGAGAGTTCTAATTCCAAAGAATAAGTAGCAAACCTTTTCAGCTTTCACATATAAAAAAAACAAAAAAACGCCCTATTTAAAGGTGCGAAGGTCCCGTGCCCCCTTAAAAATTCTCTTCTACTCCTTAACATATTTTGTTATATCTCTTATGGAACCCCTTGATTTTAGTTTTCTGCAGTTGACCCCAGGTGGTGTTTTCAGAAATCATTTGTAGCGGCGCCACCAGTGTGTCACTTTTCGGAATTACATAGAACGTGTATCTCCCCTTCTCAAATCCTGGATCCGCCCATGGTATGTGTGTGTGTTCTAGGGAACATTGGATACATTCATCTCTGTTTGACAATGTCTACTATCTGTGGCATGTGTGTATTACAGCATGCCATTTGCACATTTATTCAGGAAATGTGAAGAACCAAATGCACGGGAAAGTACAACATTGGCGAGAAATAGAACCGAGATTGAGGAATTAGAGACAGGATCTCGGAAAGAGGGGCAAGATTATACTACAATTTTTTTACGTAATATTGGCCCTGGATACAGGAAGTATAAAAAGATGTTTTAACTTCACTGAAACTTCATCAAACATTTACCAAAAAAGGAAAGGTAAAAGTATTACTATGACATACCCTGCAATGGGTAAACCTAATCTTAAAACGTTGAGGTTTACTAAAAGGTATTGTAGGTTCTCTGTTGGAGGTGAACCTTAACATTCCAAGCGGGTTACCATTTATCAATGAACAATTATTTGGGAAGCTGTTCACCTAGTAGTAACTAATTAATGCAAAGTTACACCCACATTATACAAAAGGTTAATTATGTTCAGATCAATGAAACTCCAAGCTAGTTGAATCTTTACTAATCCTTCTTACAGTGTATTTACAGCCAAACCGCATAGGGCCACCAAAACGTCTGGCCATAGGTCTCACGCACCACTTTCATAAACTTTTATGGTGTGGGAAATCCGATGGAGAACGTTCAAACAGATCTGCATGCTATTTCAAGAGCTCTATTGTATTTGGTCTGAAATAAGTGAAGATACACACGCAAAAAAGACCTGTCTCAAATTAGGATGTTTAGGTCCTATGTTCTCTTTTAAGAAATGTTCTTTTCTAGGACTGATTGTCTGCGCTCTTGGATTTATAAAGTTGTTATGACTTTTATTCCATCACACTATTGTAATATTACAAAGGTGGATTTATGAATTTGGGTGGCGATTTTATTATGATTATCAGTATTATCACTACCATGTCTCAAACTTTTTGTAACAGGTTCTATTGTTCATGCAGCGTTTGGGATTACTAGTATTTCTTATTCGGATTTAAAAACATGTGGAAGAAGATCTATAGGGAGGGAAGGCATCCTCATCCTTATTATATTTTGATCCTTTCCAATTTCATAACCTTTTCTTTATTTTTTGACAAAATTGAGTTTAAGCACCATATCAAAACAATCAGCGCTCTGTCTCCCAGTGAACATGACTGGCGTTGTTGGAAATCAAAGGACACAGGACAAGGAGCAGGGCTATGATGTTATGATTGTTAAGATGTTAGCAGTGTCATAGATATCGTTTTGCAGAAAACAATTTATATGTAATGGTTTTATCAGTAAAACATTTAAAAACCGCTCCAAGAGAAATGAGGTTTCCTTGCTCTTAGTAATTATATAGTAGAAACTACCAACTTGATTTATATGATAATGCGTTTGCTTGTATAAAACGACGTCTGCGAATCATGTGAAGTTAGCATACGCCACAAGTTGGAGAGGGGGGGGGGGGAGGGGAGATGTTGGTAAATACTTACCACTAACAGCGTACTGCAATGCTGAAAAAATCATCACATACTGTAGAGGCATGCCTGGATTCACCAACAGATGCATCGTCGAACACCACCAAAAAGCACTGGTACTGATGATGGCTACAGATCTTCTATTAACCTAGGCTCAGTTCTGTCGAGTCAGGTCTGCTTTTATACATTGTATCCATCGTTATTTGTCATTGCGTCATTGGATAGCCGTCAGCTTACCGTACGATGTCGCAAATATGACATCCTAAATACAGTGAACGTACGCATACAACTCGAGCATAAATGAAATAATTTGAAGAGGAGTAAAGTTGAAAAATAATATTGGGAACTGTTTCGCAGACGCGAAAAACTACTTCCTTTGTATGGCATGCCGAAAGGATATTAATTCAATTTACAAAATATCATGCAACTTTCAAAATATCGTTCAACTTTGTTAGATATATCGCTCAACTTTCACAATATATATATATATATATATATATATGTATATACATATATATATATATAATATATATATATAT